>JAASFY010001040.1:0-12814 GCA_023334035.1 Globisporangium okanoganense
ACCTGCAGCATGTTTGTTTTGGGACTGCACGGCACTGCGGCCACCTGTCACTGGAGCAAAGCTTTGCTCCGCTCCGACTGGATCAAGGGAAGCAAACTGTACATGTGTTGTGTTGGATGGCCATCGAGATATTAGACGTGGGCGCGAAGAGCTCCTGTGGAGCCAAGAGTCGGAGCAGACCGTCCAAGGCTTTGGACCGCCGTGTTTGCATCCGGTTCACAGTTATAACTTGGTTGGCAGTTGTTCTTGCGAGTTTTGGCTTCAGTTTCTCTTGAACCTACACATTTCAGGTTGACGAATGTGTAACCACCAGCAAGTGTGCAACGACGACAACAATTGCAAGCAAGAGGAAACGGAAGCCAAGAGCACTCTGTGACATGTTTGCAACAAAGGTGGACCCGCTCCACGCGCTCCATTTGGGCAGCACTGTGGTTGGTGGCCCCTCCATCCCAGTCTGCATATGAGCCGAGCGCTGGCTTAATACCAGTGTATTGAGCCAGCACTCGGTTCATATGCGGACGGGTCCACATGGTGGACGGCGTCGCCCGCTCTCCAAGCGGATGAACCCATGTGCAGCCATTGAGTCAGGAGACAAGAGAGGCACTGTACCCATCCATCCATCTGTCCGCTCCATCCACCCCGTCCGTCCTCTGCATTCTGACTCCCCACTTCAACTTGTCTCGCTGGTCTGATGGCCATCCACAAATAGCTCCAGCGGGAGTCTATTTCGATAGAACAACTCGGTAGAAGTTGAGAAGGCGCCAATCTTTTGGCTCGTGCTCTTATCTGCCACGGACGGATCTATAATGTAAAATGCGAGCCATTTGTCGTGCAGCTGGGCTCCGAGCTGTCTGTATCTGAGCATGTGATACGTGTGTTCGCTTGCTTATAAGAACACTAGCGCGTTCTTAGCCGTCACAATGGGCCAAAAATGGCTGCGTTTGGATCGGCCGGCCCACGAGCGAGCGCGCGTTCCATCGAAGAGCTACGCCCAGTCCATCGAAGAGCTACGCCCAGCAACGCGTCTTTCGATCGATCACGTTGTCGAAGAGCTCCTTCCGTGGCTCTCTACCTTTCCGCGCGTCTATCTCCACTAAGGATGCAGTCGCAGCTCGAGAGTCTGCAGGTGAAAGTGGTGCTTCCAGAGGGCGCAAGTGGTGCCAATGGCAAGCCCAAACCAGTCGAAGCCGCAGCGCTCAAGAAGAAGCTGGAGGACGAATGCAATGGGGCGAGCGGAGACAACGGAGCGCTGACGTCGCCCATCGCGTTCCCCATGCTGCCGATCGACCGCTACGGCTTTCTCATCACCGACAAGTGCGTCGCACTGGACATGGGAGAGGCTCTTATATTGTGCAACTGAATCTACCGAGTGACTGACTGTATTGGCTTGTGTGTGTTTATTCAGGCGCTACAATATGGGCACACCACGTGGCTCCCCTCGTAATGCAGTCTGGCTCGAGAACCGACGGACGCAGAAATGGGTCAAGATGATCGGCAAGCAGCTCGAGGACTGGGAAGTGTGCGTCAACTGGCCGTCCAACTAGCTATACGAGCCATTATATCCAGTACCCGGCCTCTCACAATGCTAGTATCTCTTTGTGTGTAGTTGCCAGCTCAAGAACGCCACTATGCTCAAGAAGCGCATCCGCAAGGGCATCCCCGAGGCCCTCCGTGGCCGCGTGTGGTGCCACTTGGCCGGCTCGACGCAGATGATGATCAACAACCCGGGCGTGTACCACGACTTCCTCCAGGCCAAGAACGTGCCCTGTGAGGAGACCATCGCGCGCGACATCGGCCGCACGTTTCCCAAGCACTACCTCTTCAACGAGCGCACGTCGCTAGGCCAGTGCGCGCTCATGAACGTGCTCAAGGCGTACTCGCTGCACGACCCCGAGGTCGGCTACTGCCAGGGCATGGGCTTCCTCTCGGCCATGTTCCTGAGCTACATGCCCGAGGAGCAATCGTTCTGGCACTTGGTCGCCTGTCTCAACCACAAGCGCTACGACCTCGTCAACCTGTACAGGCCGCGGATGCCCAAGGTGCCCGAGCTCATCTTCGTCTTTGAGAAGCTCATGGACCAGCTCATGCCGCAAGTCGCGAGGCACCTCGAGGCCGAGGGGCTCCACCCGACCATGTACCTCACGCAGTGGTTCATCACACTGTTCACGTACAATTTCCCCTTTGAGTTCGTCACGCGCGTCTGGGATATGTTCCTCTACGAGGGCTGGAAGGTCATATTCCGCGTCTCGCTCGCGCTCATGAAGGTCTCACAGAGTGAGTTTATCTTGCCTTGTGATACGCTTATTAGAGAGCCGCATACTTGCCCTTCTTACGATTCCTCCGTGTGGCTATGTGACTCAACAGAGACGCTACTGTCGATCAAGTTTGAAGGCATCATGGAGTTTTTCCGCGAGCTCCCCAACAAAGTGCGTACATGAGTTGCTACTCGTCTTGTTTTATTAATTGGTGGCTGTATATCCAAATCGATCTCCACCACTCATTCTTTCGGGCTTGTGGGGGTATTAATTAATATTCCAGGTGGAGACGGACGAAGTGCTGGCGATGGCGTTCCGCTTGCCGATCAAGCGCGCGCAGATCGCACACCTGCTCGAAGAATACCAGCAGTCCATCTCAAGCAAGCTCAAATTCTAGCTCAGTATCAGGAAGCAATAAGGCTTTATCTATACAATCCTATAGGAATATATTTATTTATTCACAATATCGACACGGACGAGCTCTCTCTCTCTTGCATGCTGGCAGCTTTTTCCTCCATGGACAGCAATGACGTAGAGCGCACTTACCAGTACAACTGCTGGGTCTAATCCTGCTTGACCTGCGAGGCCGACGCATGCGCAGCACCGCCACCAGTGGTGGGCTTCGCAAAGCGCTTCTTGAGCTTTGGCAGCAGGAACGCGCCGACGACCGCGACGACGATGAGCTGCACGGTCGTGGCCGTGTCGATGATGTCGCCCTTGGAGCGCAGCTCGCTGAGAATCAACCCGGCCTTGCAACTCAGAAAGTTGTACGGAACGAGCCCCAGCAGCGGCCCCAATGCAAACGGCAGCAGCGGGATCTCGAGGTGCGGCGACGCCAGGTTGATGAACCAGTTGGGCGTGAACGGGAACACGCGCAGGAAGACCATGTAGAGGCCCAGGTCGTCGCGGTGGCTGTCGATCGTCTCGCGCAGCTGCGCGAGCTTCACGGGGAACAAATGCAGCACTGGGCGCTTGCCAAAGTGCCTCGAGAGCAGGTACATGAACACTGAGCCGACCGTGTTGTACGCCAAACAGAGTGGAAAGCCCCACGTGATGCCAAAGAGCGCGCCGCCCAGCAAATTGAAGAATATCGTGCCTGGGATCGCGAACGTCTGCAGGTACAGGTAGCAACACATGTGCGCGACCAGCAGGCGGCCCTGCGAGCGCCCCGCGAACGACTTGAGCGCGTCGCCCAGCTGCTGCGCGGCCTGCAGCGTCGTGGGCAGACGCAGCTTCTCCCACTCGGACTCGCTCAGCTCCGAGACCACGAGCACGTAGAGCGCGAGCGCGAGCAGCAGCGTGGAGCTTAGCAAGATGGCGCCCAGCACCTTCACGTCGCGCTTCCACGCGCTGCTGACGGTCGGCGCGGCGGCGGTGGCATCCGTCGAGTTGAGCATTTTGACTTTAGCCTCCTCTTTCTTCTGCACAATTGGGGAAAAAGATTCAATTGACTTTGACTAGCAACTTTAAAGAGGGTTTTTCTTTTTTTGAAGCCAATTTGGACCTCCTCATGCAATGCACCTACCTCATGGACTCATGGACACCTTGAGATGGCTGGATGGATCTTTAGACGACAACATGCAACGGGTTCAACGACTCTTACTATTCAAAAATATTTCATAATTACGAATGAGCTCGCACCGACACTCAAACACCTTTGGCTTGCGTGAAAGCTGGCTCAGCTGATAAACGGATAATGGCAAACTAAACAGGACTTGCACGAGCTGCTCGTTGCACTCCTTCTTCTCTCTCTTCGCACTTAGCTGACTTGAGCATCCGCGCACACACTTGAAAAAAACAAACGCTTAGCGCCGTCGAGACGCCGTTGCGTTGTTGCGGCGATGCGCGAGCTGGAATTCCTCCGAGAGCTTGCGGAGCGTAAAGTTCGGGAACACCTGCGTCGTCGGGATGTGCGCGCCCGTGAGCGGTGAGATGTCGCTCGTCGAGAACCAGTGCAAGATGGCCTCACGCTCGTACGAGTGGCCATCGGCCGCCACCACTGGATCCACCATCGGACAGCCCGTGATCGGACAGATGAGCTGCTCGGGGCACACGTCTTCTTCCACCAGGTCGTCCTCGTCGTCCTCGTCTTCACCGTCTTCGTATCCAAGAACCACGACATCTCCACCGTCTTTGTCTTCGTCACTGTCTTGCTGCTTCATCGTCAGGTCTTCAATCGTGAAAGCCGAGTAGATCTTGCCGCGCGCTTTCTTCGGACCACAGTCGAACAAGTCGTCCACGACACCGTCGTAGAACCAACCAGCGCCATTGTTCACGTAGATGCGCACAAACTCTTCCTTCACCTTTCCAAACGCATCGCCCCCATTCGCTCGGCACGCGATCACGCCACACCGCACGCCGTTCGTGAAAGCTTCATTGACCCCCTTCGACAGGGTCTCGTAGAGAAGCGAACCAGAGAACAGCGTAAACTGGTACGTCTCGACCGCTTGCTGGCGATGCGTGTCGGGGATCGCGAGCCACACGCCCTGCGCACGCTTGAGCAGCCGCGACTGGCGCACACGTGTGATCTGGCCATGCAGCTGCGTGTGCGCCTCGCGCAGGATCGACGGCCGGTGCACCACGTGCACGAGGTTCCGGTGGAACTCGAACGAGACCATCCAGCCTTCGATGCTCTTGTACTGCGCAAACACTTGGTCCTGGTACGTCTCGACGACTTCGAGGCGCACACCCGCGGGGATCACCTTCGAGTAGTACTCCATGCCTCCGTATCCTGCAAGGCGAATGAGATCGCCCTTGATGGGCACCATGCCGCCGACGTCAAAGTGGAGCGTGAGCTGGATCTGGCCCGCATCCCGGCGGTCGTCGTCTGATAGAGGGTACCACGCGCGGTGGCTCGACGAGCTCGACATTAAACACGGCAGCAGCGGCACGACCACGCTGCCCAGCAGCTTGTCACCAGGCGGTTCCACTGCAGCAGCGGAGCTGGCAGCGGCAGCAACGGGCGACGACGCTTTCTTCTCCTCAAAGCGATGGAACACTTGGATGATGAGCTCCGGTGAGCACGCGTGGAACTCGCGCCGACGGTCATCCGGGTGCTTGCCCTTCCAGCCGGCGCCGATCTTGGCCGCAGCCACGGCGTTCATGTCACTGCTGGCTTTCTTCCCGGACGAGCCGCCGATGACGCCCATGGACTGCACTACGTCCTGCTCCGACGGCAGCGGCACGTGCAGCTCGCCCTGCTCCTTCCACGTCGGGTTGAGCGTCTTCTCCTTAAACGTAGACACAAACTGCTGGCTCGCAAGAGACACCACGACGTACGGGTTCGAATAGCTCGGCGTCCACTTGAGCAGACTGCCGAGGATCGCGGGCGACAGGTTCTGCGCGCTCAGCACGTCCACGCGCAGCAGGCCGGCGATCTCGGCCGCCCCGGAGGACGGCGACGACAGCGGCGCGGCGCTGCTGTTGGTATTGCTGTTGCTGCTTGGCATCGATGCAGAGCACGACGCCATCCTTCTTCGCTTGTGGCTCTTCTCTCGGTGTTCTCTTGGTGAAGCAGACACTGTGGGCGAGAATGGGGCGACCAGCCGAGCTTGTATGCTTCGTCTTCCGATGTTTATAATTTTGATTTTTTGTTCCTGTCTATTTCTAACCTGTGATAATGGGTACTGCATTTGTTAGAGTATTTTTGAAGAGTTCCAGGATGTAGATAATGAGCTAAAGATGAAGCTATTTTTTGTAAAACCAATTTTTGCTTTGTAGACAGGTAAAAGTGTAGGGTGGGAACAAACGTCGAGTGAAACATAATGGGACGTTGCAGAGTCATCCTTGGTGTTGGGCGAACAGGTGAGGGACCATCACTCCTCACAGTGGAAGCCACAAATAAATAGCGTGGTTCACATAATTTACGGCTGACCTAATATTACGTAATAGTCCACACTATATACTGACTTGCCGTGTTTATTGGAGCGTCAGTCAGCTGCTTTGCGCCCTCTGATTGGTCGAAAATGCCGCATCTCGTCTTTCTTCGAAGTGTGTCAACGAAGTGTCTGTGCGAATGGGTCACGACCACCAGCAGCCCGTGGAGCTCCACAGACGCGAACCGCCCTCCACGCGCCCAAGAGCAAGCAGCGACGACAACGATACTCCAAACGCGATGAAGGACGGAAGCGCATCAGTGTCGCTCACGGCCACTGCATACAGCGACGCGCACCTCGCTGGCAATGGCGCGTCGGAGCGCTCGGGCCTCATGGCGCCAATTGACAACAAGTACCATGATGGCAAGCAGAACCAGCAGCTGCAGCACTCGACGTGGGAGTGGATGCTCGGCGTGTTCTTCCTCGTGATCGTCGCGCTCATCTGGACGTTCGCGTCCGTGCTTGTGCAGTACATTTTCCACAACCTGAGCTTCAACGGGCCGTTCTTCCTGACCTACGTCGGCATCACGCTCTTCTCCGTGAACCTGCCGCTGTGGTACCTCTCGCAGATTGTGTGGCCGCGCGCCAAGGCGTGGTTCCAGGGCCGCCCAACGAACGGCAAGCTGAGTCACCACGAGCTCATGAAGCGTGGCGGGCGCAAGGCGACGTACCGCCAGATCTTCTTCATCAGCGCGACGATCTCGCCGCTCTGGTTCGCCGCGAACTTCACGTACAACCAGAGCCTCAACATGACGAGCGTCACAAGCAGCACGATCGTGAGCTCGACGTCCACGGTGTTCACATTCCTCATGAGCGTGATCGTGCTGCGCGAGCCCTTCATGTGGCTCAAGGTTTGCGGCGTCGCGCTCTGCATGGCCGGCAACATCTCGACGATCTTCAACGACTCGTACTCGGGCGACGGCGCGAGCGACCACGTCTTTGGGGACGTCGTCGCGCTCTTCTCGGCGTTCATGTACGGCGTGTACACGACGTCGATCCGCAAGCTGATCCCGGACGAGGAGAGCGTGAGCATCTCGCTCTTCTTTGGCTTCATCGGCGTCATCAACTTTGTCTGCCTGCTGCCGTTCGTCGTGCTCTTCCACTACTCGGGCCTCGAGTCGCTCAGCGGCCTCACGCTCGAGATCCTCGGGCTCATCGGCATCAAGGGGCTCTTCGACAACGTGCTCTCGGACTACCTCTGGGCGCGCGCCGTGCTGCTCACGTCGCCGACCGTTGCGACCGTCGGCCTGTCGCTCACGGTGCCGCTCGCGATCCTCGCGGACTACGTGTTCCACCAGAGCCCGCCGACGTCTGTGACGCTGCTGGCATCCGCGCTCGTGCTCTCGGGCTTTGTTCTGATCAATGTGAGCACGAAGAATAACAGGCACGAGTACCACCCGGTGAGCAAGAAGGACGAGAGCAGCGGCGGCGGCCGCCAGACACTGCAAGACGTATTATAATCGTGAACAGAGCGAGACTCGACAGCTTCCATCAGCGATAGAGAAAGCAGCAAGCGAGTCTACACGGCAAGCGTTCACGTTGACGACAAATAGACCGCGCAAGTGGATTTTGGCTTCCGGTTCTCTCGTGTGGGTATCCACCGCACAATTCGGATCTGCTCACAATTCGGATCTCTCGTGTTGGGCCCCTGCTCACGCTGAGTGCCTGAGACACGTTGTTTGACACAAACATGGCGCGGTTACGATTTGCATGTAAACACGGGTGTGAACCATGGTGCACTCGTGTGCATGAAGCACCAGCAAGCTTGATACTGCAAACTTGCATTCATTCACTCGCTCACTTGCGCGCGTCGCAGACGTGATGGCAGCCATTGATGTGGAAAATCCTCGCAGCGTTTCGCATGTTTTGCCGGGTTTTTTTTATCATTTTTTTTAAAAGTCGCCCAGCTTCAAGTGGGTTTTAATGGTGAGCTCGTCCACAGATCGCTTGAAATGTTGCTTGCTGCCTTGGCCATCGCATGCTTCATGCGCTCATCTCAAGCACCAAGAGATTGTGTGGCTCTCATAAGCAGCGTCGAGCTGATGTGCGTGAACTGATATGTGTGAACGGATTTCTTCATGAAAATCAGCCTCAAGTCAGTTATTATTCGATGAGTTCTCCCGTAATTTTGCTCAGCCGATTAGCCTAATAATACAGCATGATGCTGTACACCGCATATTGAAGGGTATCATTTATTGAAGGCTAGATAATGTGATAACAACCAATCTCCATTTTATATTGTATTGTTTTTAAGAAGTTATATTGAAAACAATATGTTCCCTATTGACGTGAATCTCGGAATGCAGTTGGGTTTTAACAGTAAATTTCGCCAACACACGAAGAGAACAAGAAAAAATAAGGAAGCCAGCAGGTTGAAGAAACTGCAACTTCTCATTTCGCGATTCTTCACGCCCCCACAACAACAGCAAGAGAACGCCCGCAGATTCCACCAAGACCCGCAACGTTAACATGGCGCCGCTCATGGACTCGACCTCGCTCAAGCACGAGAGCGTCGCTGTCGCCCCCTCCACTCTCTCCAGCATGCTCGCAGCTGCCGCCTCGATGGCCGTCGCGCCGCTGCCGTATTCGCTAACGACAGCGGCTTCGAATGATGACAACGCGATGGACAAATGCGATGACGCCAAGCGCTCTGTGAGCGTGTTGGAGCTCCCTGCGGTGGTGCTCGAGCAGATCTGCGCGTTTGTCGACCACGCGACGCTCCACGCCGTGGAGAAGACGTCCATTGCGCTCTATGAAGTCGTCCAACGATCAGGTATGTCTTGTGCGTATTGAATGCGAGTTCTTCTTTCCTTCTTGTTGGAGATGGTTGGTATTGACGCACTCTGTGTGTATATTTTCATATATAATAGATTTGTGGCAGGAGATTGGATCGCGCTACTTGGTGTGCGTGGACGCGAAGAGCGATAGTCCTTCGTGGAAGAAAATGACGTGTTTGGCCAACCGACGCGTCGAAGAAGACGCCAAGCTCTTACACGACGTGCAGGAGTTCTCGTCTGCTGACCGCCCAAGCGAGACCCCAACGAACACACTCACGCACTCGAAGTGCTGGTCGGAGATCCGACCGTACCTTGAGAGCCCCGCGCTTCAGAACCCAAGCGAACTCCACGACGTGTCTCCGTTTGGAATGACGCTCGGTGAACGCATTCAGCACCGATGCGGGTGCTCGACGGGCAACTCGTGCTACTGGAGCAGCTCTGCGTCATCGAACGAGAACGCGACCGAATTCATTGACTACAACCTCGTCGAGTCGTGCGTAGTGAGCTGCGTGCAGATCCTGCCGTACCGCGTGTTTTGGCACCCGGGCAGCCCCACGTACGCACCGAAGAAGGTCTCGTTTGAGTTTTACAACGGCAGCGTCACTGAAGGAACCCAGACGCCGTTCTACCAGTCCCCCGCCTACAGCGTCGTGAACGACATGCAGCTGCAGGACTTTGTGCTGCCACAGAAAGTGGTAGTGAGCGGCACGACGGTGCTCCGCGTCAATTTGCTTGGCCGCCACCAAGCGCAGACTTTCGAGCTCCCACCATGGCTCCAACGCACGGAAGAGGACCGCCTGCCCAAGTATTACTGCTGCCTGAGCTACGTGAACGTGCTCGGCAACCTGTGCGACTCAGTGGAGCACGAGCCCCAGGAGATGATCGCGCCACTGAAGGAGCAGAGCATCCGGATGGCCAATTCGCTGGCCGAGTACATGACGTCCTGCTATGAAGGGATCATGGACATGGGCCGACGAAGCCAGTAAGCTACCAACCTGCCACGTGGCGACAGAAGCCACTCCTGGACGACCAACCCGACGACCCTGGCATGCAGTGATGTTGATGGTGTATTTAAATATTCTAAGTTTGTAAATGATTAAGCTCTACATCTATCGATCTCGCGTTCTTGCTTCTGTCAATGTGCCCTCATAGGTGTAAGTGATTACTGGAAATGCGGACTGGTTTATAAGCCAAACGTCACCACTTTTCGACCTCCACCTTCATGCCGCACGTGCACTTCTTGAACCAGGCTTTCATAGCTTTGTCGAAGCTCTCTGCGGCGAACTGATGCTTATGATCGCGGTCGGCCACAGAGATGTACGCGGGCTTCTTTGGCTGCTTGGTTGGCTGCTTGTCGGTCTCGTGATCACGCTCTTTGTTGGCTTTATGATCGCCGTCGAGCGCCAAGAGCACGTGCTTGCGCTTGAGCAGGTGCTTGGTGCGCTTCGCAGCGCTGTTGTATGACCTCGCCTTGCGCGCCGCTTTCTCCTTCTCGAGCCCTTCCTCGCTCTCGTAGAGCCGATGCGCTTCGTTCATGACCATCGTCTTCAGGTAGAGTTTGAGCGGCGCAAAGCTCTCGTGGTGCGGGTTGGGCTTCGTCATGTGCGGCATCCCGTGGAAGAACGACTCGGGGAGCGCGAACTCGGTCTTGGCACGGCTCTTTGGGATGAGCTCGTACGCTCCCTCGCGCAGGTTGCGGTCCTGCTTGCACGTCACGCACACGCGCAGCTCAAAGTGCTGCAACAGCACGCGATCGAGAACCTGTCCGTCCTCTGCGCACTCTTCGCACAGGCCCACCTGGAGCTCGTCTGTCGTGACACTGAAGGTGTTATTTGGCGGCGTTGCGTTCATTATGAGGAAGCTGGATACGCAGGCTTGTGCACTCAGACCAGTATCACAGACCGAGCAGCTCTAACGCGAATGTCAATGTTCAATGGTGACAAAATGGAGGATTGCAGAATTGGTTGGCGCCATTTTTTTATATCCCTCATTTAGTTGCTGGATTCGGGACACAGGTCCATCAGCCATTTCATTTGTACACGACAATCAGAAGCTCCGCCATGAGCTCCGCTGCCACCACCGCCGCGCCTGCTGCCGCTGCGCCTGCGAGCAGCGAGTCGCAGGTGATTAAGGCGCCGCAGAAGAAGTTCTTCCGATCGCGCGCGCACTGCAACCCACTGTCGCACAACGACTCGTTTGAATAGTACGTCGCTTGGATCTAGGACATGCAGGACTGGCTGGCCCAGAGTGCCTTTTGTTTTTGCTGCTGCGCGGCGCTGCTACTTACGAAGAGATCGAGCAACTGGTGCTAACAACATATCGTGCTTGTCATTGTTTCTCTCCAGCCCTGTGAACCCACAGCTGACCGACTGGTCCGAGCACTTTCCGAGCATCGAGTCGCCGTGAGTTCTACTGCGAACCCACCCCACTTGGTGTCCCTGTGCGTTGATCGCCAAAAACTGACTTTCTTTCTTATGTGGCGTATTGCGTTTTGCAGAAAGGTGAACTTCTTGGATGTCGGCTGTGGCTTTGGTGGTCTCACGGGTAAGAATGGCGCATTGGTGCATGTATCGTTTGCTATGTTTGCAAATGCTGATGATGCCCCACCGTTTGCTACTGCAGTCGCTCTTGGCGCCTTGTTCCCGGATAAGCTCACGCTGGCGCTGGAGATCCGTCCGAAGGTGACCGAGTACGTCCGCTTGCGCATCGAGGCGTTGCGCTCGGAGCATCCTGGCCAGGTACGCTTATTGTTATGTTTTGCCAATTGACTGGTGTGTTGTAATCTCACACATTTTCTCCCCCTCTTCAGTACCAAAACGTATCGGCGCTGCGAACGAACGCCATGCGCTACCTGCCGCACTACTTCAGCAAGGGCCAGCTCACGAAGCTTTTCTTCTGCTTCCCGGACCCGCAGTTCAAGCAGCGCAACCACCGTCGCCGCATCGTCAGCACGGCGCTGCTCGCCGAGTACGCGTATCTGCTGGCACCTGACGGCATTTTGTACACGATCACGGACGTCGAAGAGCTCCACAACTGGCACGTGGCCAAGTGCACGAGCCACCCGTGCTTCACGCGCCTTTCGGACGAGGAACTGGTGCGTGGCTTTTGTTTTCTGCTGGCAGTTCTATTTATTGATGTATCTCCATGCTAACTGACTGGTCTGCTGGATGACAGAGCAAGGACCCGTGCGTGGAGGCCATGACCGAAGAGACGGAGGAAGGCAAGAAGGTCGCGCGCGGCGGCGGCAAGAAGTACGTGGCCGTGTTCCGCCGCAAGGTCGACGACGAAGTGGCGGTGGACAACATGTTCTGGTAGACAGTACACAAAGAAGAGTCGTTTTCGGGTCTCGTTATATTCTTTAGACGCGCACAAGAACAACAACTCTCCATCCATATGCCTCGATTTTATTTGAACTTTTCCAAAAAAAGTGGTGGTGTTACGCGAACTCGTGATAGTGACACTTATTTGCGCGTACCTTGTATGCTGTGGTCTTGTGGACAGCTTTGCGAACTTAGAGCATCCGCACCGGTTTTGAGTACGTTCTGAGTAAGTAAATAGATTGCACAAAAGTATAAAGTTGTGCAGGTGGTATAATGGGTGAGTACAGGATATAGCGCGAGTAATGACCGCCTGGCTTTTATTAAATAAAAGAGAGGTCTTGTTTATGAAGGTTGCACGAAGGTGGTTCAAATCAGGGCTGTCAGTACATTTCTCATTTCCCTGTCATAACTGATCTAAACAGATTCAAGAGGGTATGTATAGTGACCCGGTCATTACTCGCGCTATACCCTGTAAATGGGTCACTACAGTGGTGGCAGGAAGTATAAGACCACCTCGTTTTTTACAATAAACACGCCACGTCATTGATTTTTACGAGTGTAAATACGTTTTCGGACTCGCCTTTCGA
>JAASFY010001041.1:0-12808 GCA_023334035.1 Globisporangium okanoganense
CGCTCGATTTAATGCACAACGATCAAATAAAGACGCCTTTTAACCTCGGATTATCTCTCTCGTTTGACAAAAAGAACCCCGTTTTATGCTTCCGTATCCATCACCAAACGGGCTGCTTAAGGGTGGCAAAAAGGATGAAATGCACAATACTACCTGTATTGTTAGTGTTTTTGACTAAATCGAGATATTATTAGCAACTCATTTAGGTTTTGAGTCATCGAACTCGTCGACAGACTCTGCAGTTTTAATGACTGACTGGATCACTTTCAGATCTGCAAAGCTAAACTCTGGGAGTTCGTTCATGCAGGTTGCATGAACTTTGTCGACACGACCGCCGTGGGGTCCCCAGGACTGGCCTCTCAGGCTTGTAAGTAAACGGTACGAGGTGCTTAAAATTTGGGAAATCGGCCTTTGGATGGGATTTCACGACGCCATGCCACTGGAATTCGCGCGCAGCAGGCAATACAAGCCGTCACCTAGGTGCATGCTGTTCTCGTCTCTCAGGAAAATAGAGACGCGCCAGCAAATTGCAGCACAGATCCGCACTCTCGCGCATCTCGTGGCTCAGGCGCGCAGCCTTCTCCACGGCCTCGAATACGGTGAGGTCCATCACTGCCGGGTACCAGCAGCGCATCGATCTCCACGTTATCGCCTTCACTACTGGGCGCTCGTTGCTCTGCTCTTTGTCTTGAAGTTTGTATCGGCCATCCATGTACTGTATGTGTTCATCACCAGTCAAAGATCGAGGACTCCCCTCTCTAAAACGATCAAACAAGATGCAGGTCAGGTTCCTTGCACCAAGCGACGCCGTGCTGGACACGTTTGCCGAGCGACCCGAATGATTCCGAGGCAGCCACAGAAGAACCGAACACACACAGAGGATAACAGAACCCACAGCACCAGCAGTCCACTACTGGGTAACTGATTTTGGGCTTGAGACGAAGATCCGATGCGGGTCGCTGCCTTCCTTCTTGGCTGCGTCGTCGTTGGCAACGTCCATGGAAGCTGCATCCACGACACACTCAACGTTCCGGCCGTCCTCAGTCCCCAGCAGTATAGCAGCAACAGTCATGAGCGCCAAGGCGACAGCGCAATAACTCCAGCGGCTGACGCAACTCCGAATCGGGCCCTACAAGGAGAACGTGAAGACGAGCGCCCAGTCCAAGTGGAGGTGAACCCTGACTTTGGACCACGACAAGGTCAGCGAGAGCACGAGGAGCTATAAGTACACAATCGATGTTTATTTTGTATAGCTTGGGTTAGTTAAAGAATTGTATATCATGTCCTACGACAGCACTGAATACAAACACGTCCGGCTCCATCCAGGCCTCCTTCAATATCACCTCAGCTGAAGAGCGCGTAGCCTTCTTCATTTTCGTCGTCACTCTCAAAGATCTCCTTCTCGTCGTCAAACGCATTCGGCTGGCGGTGGTGTTTGTTGCTCTGGCTGCTGCGTCGCATCCGGTTCACGATCACTCCGGCGACTGCGAACGCCAGCAGACCGCCCAATAGGAGCACCGGGAACTGCTGGTGGAGCTGCTGATACATAATCGAGTCCGCCGCCATCATGGACAGAGCTGCCATCCCAGCACCACCGCCACCGGCGACACTTAGCAAGGCGAGCTGCTCGCTCTGGCTCTGCATCAGTCGAGACGGGGCGCCAAAGTCTGCTGCGATTATCTTCTCCGCTGCGCCGACGAGCGTGCGGTCGCGGTCGATCGGCTTCCCCCACGTCGAGTCGAGCGGGTCTGGCGGCAGCTCGACCGTGTTCTTGAGATAATTATCAGTGGAGACTTGCTCAGCAGCCTCAAAGGCCTGGGCGTGGGGGTCACGTGGGGGCTTCTCGGTCACGAATGGGTACAGCTGAGCGGCCTCGAGCGCGATGCTCTCGACGTCCACGTCCATAGCAACAGCTTTCGTAGTAGCAGTGGTCGTGGTGTCTTGAAGCAGGACGCGGTCCATGATGACGTGCTGCTGGATGGCGCCCGTGGCGTCCGTGGACTGCTCGAGTGACACAGCCGACGTGGTCCCGCGAAGCATGACGACGGAGCCGAAGTCTGGCTTGCGCTGCAGATGCTGGTGATGGCGATGCTGGAGACTGTGCTTGTCTGTGGAGGAACTTGGAGAATGGCACTAGCGATTTTTAAATACTACTTACTGGTCGACGACTCTTTGCCGAAGCGCGAAATGCAGAAAGATCGCATGTCGGTTTTCTCCACTGGCCATAAATTGAAGAGCTGGACGGTGGGTCACTGGTGCTCATTGTGTGTCTGTTAGGGAAAAAAAAGTCTGGTGAAAAAGCTTTGCTTTTTTCACATGAGTCTGTCATATTCCGACGACGTCCTCAGTGATGCTGTGCAAGCAACATCCACGGCAGATACAGCACCTTGTCATCGCTGGCGTCGCGCTCAATAATAAGCTACACAAACAGCCGCAGTTAATTCATCAAGAAGAGAGATACAGATACACAAACTAATACCCAACACCATCGTCTGGGCTCTGAGCTGATGCTTGTCTAAAACGCCGTCTCGCTCTCATTATCGAATCTCTCTCGTCTCCCGTTCTCGCGCTTTCGCGTATGGGGTGGCCTGTGCGGCGACGCGCAATGGCTCGCGCGTATCCTTGACCGACAAGCTCCTGGCGCTTCTTCGGCACGTTGGACCAGAAGCGCACGAAGCCGTCGCAGGTCGCGAAGATCGTGTGGTCCTTGCCGATGGCCATGCCGTGGCTCGGGTAGTACTTGGTGCCGCGCTGGCGGATGATGGTGTTGCCCGACAGCACGCTCATGCTGCACATTTACACATACACATAGCACACAATGAGCATCAAGTATACATATATACGGATAGCGCTATACACACCTAAGGAACGCACCCGACAAAAATTCGCGACGTCCAGGTGCTTGGACTCGGAGTCGCGGCCGTTCTTCGTAAAGCCACCAGTCTTCTTACTGGTGAAGCATTTGGAGATTAGGAACACGCGGTTCGTGTTCATGTCGGGTGTCGCAACCCACGAGGCGCCGAACACGCGGGCTCGACGCCGACGCCCACGGCGCAGCCGAAGACACGCGCCATTCCCAATGGGAATGACACATGGGAATCTCCCATGTTATCTTGTTCTGTGAATCGAAAATGGCGTCACCAATTACCGGTATTTTAATACCGGTAATTATGATTTAAAAACGATATACTGCATAAAACCCGTTCCAAATATGGGTTATATCGTTATTTTACTTGAACATTGGTAAAATACATTCCGGCTCCTTGCCTTTGCGAACGTGAAGAGGCATCATAAGAGCTTGAAGAGCTCAAACCAGCAGGACATACAGCAACGCCGCCAGAGAGAGCGCGATGACGTACGTGACAGGCGGAGATGTGGTGAACAAGCGCACGCCGTGGCGCGTGTCGATCGTCTCGGACTTCTTTTGGGGCGTCGTGAACTTCATCGGGCTCTTGTACGTAACGCAATTGCTCTCTCTCTGCTTGCCACGCAGCATGATATGAAGCGATGATCGCGTGTTGGTTGTGTGACGCCCTAAAGACCTAACTCTATTGCTTCTATGTGTATGTGTTTTTTTATATGGACGCCGTATTATCCCAGTGTGTCGTCTGTTTTCTCGGTACGCTCGCCTTCCTATGATGGCGTTTGTTCTCGGTACGAACGCGATCTGACTGGAAGGTCTTGTTTTATGCCGTTTATAACAGGACCCCGCGGCGATTCGCGCAGCACCAGGCTCAGCTCGCGGTAGCAGCAATGGCTCCAGTGGCAACAACGGCGGAAGCAATGGTGGAGGACCGCGTCGCCCCATGGGCCGGATCAGCCACCGAGGACCGATCAACCAGCCAAGTACGTATGATTGTTTATTTCCAAGTGGCTCTGGGGGCCAAGATCCAGCCCCTGTACAGATACAAATTGAGCTGACTTGACTGAATGTATATACTACAGTGGGCGGCGGCTGCTGTGGTTAAGCGTCCACTCCAGGCTTTTTCATGAGCTCACTGAAAGCGTGGCCGCTTCCCCCAATTATATGTTGCTTATTAGCCACCACCACCACCAGCTCCTCATCTTCATAGCCCACATGCGAGTGAGAGAAAGAAAAGAGAAAATGAAGAGGAGTTTGTTATATACAACATATTAAATGCGTGGTGTTCTATCATTGACGAAGACGTTGGGAGGGCCTTGTGGTTGGGTGAATGGTGCCAAAACACACAGCCGCACGCACACGTGCTCGCCTCCCAGGTATATAGTGTGCTGTCCGCTCTACTTTCGGCTTCGCGCCTTCTTTGCGTGGCCCTTGGTGATGTTCTTGAGCTTTGGACCTCCACGCTAATTAAAAACAAAATAAAAAATTCACACATACAAAACGTCAGCATCAATTCCAACATTCCAACACGACACACAGAGAAATGACGTGATTGACATACCTTCTTGCGCTTGCCGCCGACCTCCTCGTCGTCGTCGTCGTGGGACTTGCCCTTGTTCTTGCCGGCGTTCTCCTCGCGGCCCAGCACGTGCTTGAGCACGTTCATGCTGCGCTCCTTCTCGGTCTTCTCGGCGCCCGTGAGCGGCAGGAACTTGTTGCGCTTGCCCGTGATCTTGCGCTCCTTCTCGCCGTCGCGCATCTTGTCGAACTTGCCCATGGACGCGGTTGAGAACTGCACTTTCTCGAGCGTCTTGGACACGCCGTCCTTGCCGCGCTGCTTGGCCTTCACGTCGTCTGTGTTCATGAGCTCGACTGGGATGCCCGCTGGCGCGCGCAGGCCACTCGCTGGCTGCTTGCCACGTCCTTGTTTCTGTGGTAGCAACATAAATTAAACAGACAGCGTTAGCACAGAGAACAGTAACAAGCATACGGTTAATTGCATGCGCACACGTACCAGGTTGTTGGCCTGCGCCTTGATGTTCTTCTCGACGCGCGCGCGCTTGTCCTGTTTGCGCTTGGTCCACGGGTCGGCATTGTCGCCGACCTTCGTCTCGATGGCCCAGTCCTTCATGTCGTCACCAGCGCGCTTGTAGCCCCACGATGGGGCCCACTCCTCCTTGTCCTCGTCGAACTGCATGCGGCTCTTCTTTCGCTTGTCAATGCCCTTCTCCTTGGCGAACTTCTCCCACTTGGTCTCGACCTTTGGCTTTGGTAGCGGCTTCTCGCGCGGGATCGTGAGCGACGGCACGGGCAGCTTGGCCAGCGGGCCCATGTCCGACATCTCGCGTGGCAGATCGAAGATCTGGTTGATCAGCAGCTGCACGTTCTCGCGCGCGTGCAGCGCCAGCTCCTTCTCGCTCTTGTACGTGAACGGGTGCGTGTCGAAGGCCGCGAGGTTGCCCAGGTCGTACACCAGGTCGTCCTCCTTCTTCACCTCGCTCGACTTGTCGGTCGCGTACGCCGCCGGCGCAATCTCGGACGCCTTCACCGCCATGTTATCTGTCTGTCTGTGTGTGTGTGGTGTCGGTGCTGATGGACAGAGAGAGAGAAGCGCGCTTGCTTGCTTGCTCGACTCGGTTCCCAATCTGCTTGTTTCGCGTTCTGTAGCTCTTCGCGTCCGCTGCCAACCAGCAGATCGTTGGCCAGGAAAGTTATCCCAGTCAACTAATTCGTCGAATTTCAGCCAATCAACATTCACATTTGGAAACAAATAGATTATAGCCAATGAGCAAGACCATGAATTGAAAAGTGGGAGTGATGGTCTCGTGTGTTGCAGTCCAAAATGCGGGGTTGCACGTTGAAGCACACAAACAGATCTGACCAGCGTCGAGCTGGGTCATGCGCCGCTGTTGCTGCTGTCTCTGTATGGGGGAGGCTTCCTGATGAACGCATCGAGCGCAGATGCGAGAGAAGACGAGCGATAGGTTGTACCGCAGCTCTCGCTATTCGTATCGCAAGCAGACGCGTCTGCAGAGACGAGCAAGAAGGTGAGCGAGCTGCGATTCGGTTCTTGGTGCAGATACCTAGGGACCACGAGTGCAGACCCCGTGCTCTGCGTTGATGCTGACTTGACGCGCGCTGCAGATAGATGGAACAGGTCGCCCTCGAAGCTTGTGCTGCATGGACTCGCGTTGATGAGCGTGATGCAATCAGATGACGATTCGAGAATCCGCGCCACTTCTCTCTCACAATTCAGTTTGCATTTGATCGAACTCAAGCAGCAAGCACTCACGGCACCGACACGCAACCATAACGATGACTCAGGATGTACATCAGCGGCGCTTTGTGCAGATTACGACGCCCAATATCAGCCGAAGGACCCAAGTATACGTTCGAGTGGCAACATCTCTCGCTCAAGGCCAAGGTCAAGAACGACCAGGCGAAGGACAAGATCGTTCTAAACGATATGAGAGTGACGTGAAGCCTGGCGAGCTGCTCGTGGTCATGGGTCCGTCGGACGCCGGCATGAACTCGCTACTTGACCGGCAGTTCTAGCCGCATATAGAACGTGGGTATGGAAGACAGCATGACGGTGAACGGCCAGCCCTGGTCCAATAATATGAAGCGCCTCACGTACGTAATACAAGGCGACCTCTTCTACGTGGCGAATCCGGTGCGTGCAAGGAGGTCAAGGCGCAGGTCAAGGGCAAGCCGAAGTTCTATGCAGGCCGTGATCTCGAGATGCCGCTTGGATGGGACGTACGACATTAATTACGACGACGGTGAGAAGGAGACTGGCGCTGAAGCTGATTTGGGTAAAAGGCGGCTCGAGCTCGGTAAAGATGAGTTTCGACGGCACGAGTGAAACAAGCGCCGCAGAAAGAAGAAGTTCAGGGAAGGAGAGAAGGTTGAAGTGCAATATAAGGCAAGTCATGTTGTGGTGTGATCTCGCGTTTCCGCTTGTTTGGCGTGTACGGCATCGATTACGATGATGACGAGAAAGATACCTGCGTCGCTGCCGAACTGATTCGTTCGAAGGAGTCTTGTAGCCCATTGAAGCAGAAATCAAACGATGCGAGTGACGGTGAGCGCGAGTCCGCTGCACGGAAGTTCAAAGAGAAGGAGAAGCACCTAGTGCTCCCGACTAAGCTACGCATGGGCGCCATGTCCAGTACCTCGACGGCGTAGATATCGTGATGGAGGAGCCGGGCTTCATGAAGCGCCGCGACAACTTTGATCAGCAGAGCCCACGCTGCGTGGTGAGGTGACCGAGGAGCGCAAGCCCATGGTGCTCGACTGCTCAGCCAGCGAGTATTTAGCCACGCTCATGGAGGAGTCGGCGCCGAGTTTTGCAATGAAGTACATGAGCCTCACGCTCACAGGTGTGCGTGACGACGATGGTGAAGACAAGAAGCAGAGCGTGCGGCTGTCGCTGTTGAACGAGATTGTGGACGCGAGTGCGCATGCGACGCAGGAGATGACGTGCCAGCGTACACGCATCGACGCACTCGAGAAGCTGCTCAAGGAGGAAGACACCGTGCTCGAGACCGCGTTACAAGCCAAGCAGCAGCTCGAAGACCAGCTCTTTGAGGGCTTTTGCGTAGTGTTGAACGCCAAGAAGGACGATATCCAGCGACTGTAGCACGAGCTCGTGATCGCCTAGATGCAGACGCAGGCAGGCGCTGGTGGCCAGTCGAATGAGAAGCCATCGGCGGCGTCAGTGAAGAAGAAGAACCCACGAAAACCCCATGTCACTAAAGCGAAAGGCGCCAAGCTTAAGCGGAAGTCAGTGATCGAAGATGAGAATGATGAAGAAGGCCAGGGAATCAGCAGTGAGGAAGACGAGGCTGAGAGCCGCGATGACGTGTCCGAGTCACAAGATGAGGGCGATGATGATGATGATACCGGAGCAGACAGCAATAAGGGATCAGTGCGCAGTCGACAAGCCAAGCAGGACGCTATCGACAGTCAGCTCCCGTCGCAGTCGTCGCAGGTGCGCTCTGCAGATGAAATGCTCGACCAACTCATGAAGGAGGAGATGGCAGCGAACGACGCGCTCCTGGAAGACGTCGACACTGGGAGCAATAATAACAGAGCGAAGCGACCGCGGGCGTCATCGCCTCCAGTGAGAAGAGCTCAGGAGATGAAGAAGAAGCGCAAGAGCGAGGCTTCATCTCAAGAAGAAGAAGAGGCAAAGAGCCAAGAGAACGATGCAAAGCTAGCAGCGCCAGTGCCACAAGCTTCACCACCGCGTGCTGCGCCAGTGAACGTGATGGACTCGGAGGAAGAAGACTTACTCGACATGCTCTGTTAGCTGAAAAAAACCAATTTCAAATGTGAACTTGGTGGTCTAATGGCTGACCACACACAAGGTACTCATATGCACTTTCTCTCTTTATGGTTATGATATATTTATCTAAGTGGGCAGCGGACATTGTCTGCCCCTCGTTACTGACTCTATACGTATGGCCTCACTGGCCTTCTTGTCTACATACTCATACCACTAATACACAGACAAACTCTGTAAATCCTCGTACATGTCAGCGGCCGTCGTGGCGTTCGTGAGGCTGTTCTTCTTCTGCAGATGCGGCGACGGGCGCTGGTTGGTCATCGGGATCACGCCATTGAGTTTGAGGAGCGGCGAGTGATGGTGTCGATTCGGGATCTTGATCCCACCAGCAGGCAACGCCTTGGTCGAGAGCAGCGGCAGGCCTTCTTCTTCTTCACCATCACTCATACCGTCACGCATTGAGCTGCTCGTGTGGTCTTTCAGGAAACTGTCCTGGATCCAGAACTGCACCATGTTCATCACGAGCGGACAGCCGATCATGACGATGAGCAGCTCGATCTTCGGGTGGTGATGCACGAAAAAAGAGTAGCGAGCCAATGAGTCCGAGCAGCGCGCTGAAGATGTAAATCGTCAGGCCCACGAAGAACTTCATCACCAGCAACACGCCCGACCACGAGAGCAGCTGGGTGATCCACACGGTGAAGCTCGGCGGGTCCCCGTAGCGCCCCGGGTGCATCAGACTCGTCCAATTGCGACGCACCTGTACTTATATATTCGCATATAAACAGCCACATTGAGCAACAATACATCACAGGTTGAGTGGTAATGGATCATGAAAGAAACGTATCGCGAGCGCAGTCACGAGCTGCAACAGCAGATATGCAATGTAGACGCCGAGCGTTGTGTCAATCGCGACGTTCATAAAGTAAAACGCGCACTACAGAACACAAACACATGATAAACACCAACACATTAGCCCCACATACGCCATACATCATGCCAACAAGCCAGACACAAGCATCCCACAAATGCAAATCCGTACCTCGTCTGCGTCGTCGGGCTTGGCCGAGAAGTCTGCGATGCCGATCGAAAAGACGATGTTGACGACGTGCCCTGCTTCATGGCGTCCGCATCGCGCGTGTGGCTACTGCTGTGGCTTTCGCTTCCGCTCCATCGTCAACTATCCGGATAGCGGACTGCTGAGTGACTCGACAGAATGAAGACTGAGGAGAAGAGCGAAAGTGCTTACGAGTTGGTACAGTTGGAAGGAAGGAGCGCGACAAAGTTCAACTGATACAGGGTGCTTCATACTCTAACGGTTTCGAACTAAAACCTTATACTGTGACGTGTCCAGTAAACAAGTCGAGAACACTTACTGGGGGAGCTGGAACTCCCTGAGATCGCCAATGTTTATTCTCTGCTTGTGCGTTGCTTGGTGATTCTCAAAACCGACTAATATGATGTGTAAAGTGCTCGCCGTTACCCGGCGAGCCTCACGGAAAACCAATGGACCACCGGCACCTGGGAGGCGCTGTCCAGGGGCTCCACTGGGAGAGAGAGGAAGCTGCTTGTCCCGTGGTACCCAGGTTACATACCCGGGTACTCCACGGATCGTCACATATACCATCCTTCCTGCTTGCTACCAGGATCCACGGTGCCAGCTACAGCAGGTGCTCGAACTTTCGACCTCCAGACTTAATCAATGCTGAAAATCGATTTCTTGAGAAGCGTCGGCTTGCTACAGTACTGACTTCCCAGCCAATTGTGTCTTGCTTGAGCTTTGAAAGCGGACTTCTGGTCTGAAAACCCTACTAACTTTGCTACCTTGAAAGGGCTCAATGCGAGTCACAAGCCTCTGGTTTTCCTGTAACTCACAGTATAATACCAACTTCACGAGCGCCACGAAAGCTCCTGGCCCAGGTATCCGATAATATGGACACTCCGTTAATCGATCTGATCCGGTCTCGTCCGATGCACACGTCCATGAGAGTGACTGGTAACGAACGAGCTTGGGATTGCATTTTGTTAGCTTTTTCTATTGGTATATGTAGATTAGGTAGGTGGCGTGACATGGACAAAGCACGCAACGAAGAGCTACTGCATATAGTTCACTATAGACAAGCGTAATGGCGGCTCAACTTCGTGACTGGACACACTGTTCAGTACTATTGCCCCGTTCAGCACACGAGCGCGACAGCGGCCGAGAACGCGATCGTCACAACACTAGCAACGACACCCACGTGGGTCGTGACACCAGCGGACGCGGGGGTCTTGCTGGGCATGGGCGTGGTGGTGGTCGAGTTGGTCTTGCCAACTGTGCTGGTGGCCTTGGAGGACGACGAGTGGTCCATGGAGCCCATCGTTGAGTCGCTGGACTTGGCTGGCGCGGTCGCGTTGACCAGCGCGTTGGCGCTGGCGCTGCTGCCGTCGAGCATGGGCGCACCGACGCCCGCGAGGAAGCCCGTGCCGCTGCTGGCCGCGTCCTCCGCGTTGACGCACGCGACCACGAGCGTGAGAGCGAGGACGAGGACACTGGAGAGCTTCATAGTGGAGTGGTGACTGGGAGAGATGGATGGAGCTGTTGGGGCTGGAGGGTAAATTGCGGAATGAACCTGATCTCTACACTCGTGAGCTGGTTACGGTAGATGCGTTGCGGATTGTTGTAGAGGCGTAGGTACTCACGGCTGGTGTATGTGTTCGGAGCAACAATCTATTTCTTTGAGCCAGCTGGTGTGCACGAACGGCAAGCGTGCTTCTACAACTCGATGATTTTATATTCGAATACAGATAATAATATACCATCAGAAGGTTATTCAGTATCATGAATAGAATTGGTAGCTTATGAATTGTACAAGTAATGATATTTGATAGTGTCAGTTTTTCGAAATTTGAGGTCTATAAACGCCGTTCATGATTAAGAAAAGACATCCGCTCGTCTGCAGGACCGGTGGCCAAACTTCTGGTTCTTCCATCCGGGCTCGATAGAAACTGCAGCATGGTCGTGCGGTGCTGGCTCGCAGTCTCTATGAGAAACAGCTCGACTCTCTGTCGCCAGCGCTTGATGGCTGCTTGTATCTGTTGTTGTGCGGCCAACATGCGCACACACACAGGCCATCGCTGGTCGTCTTCCTGAAATCTGTTGCGTAGCTAGCTTTTACATACGAAATAAGCATTTTGGCCAACATGTGCGTGTGTATGAGTGTGTGAGACAAGCGACTGGAAGCCATCAATCGTCAGCCAGCTACCCTGCATTGTCCCCCATGCTTCGGCGCACGTGGGCAGATATTAGGCCACGGCTTTTGCGCTCTGTGCTTATTTGCTCCACAAGAGAGAGAGAGTAACGCAGCAATTGTGAACGACAAGCGTCAGCTCTTCATTTTCACCAAACGCACTTTACGACACTGTCAAATAAAAAAACAAGGAGGCACGTTACATCACCAGCAGCACTCGCGTCGATTGATCCCTTCGCGATAGCCCTCCAACGCACGCCGCTTGCATCGCTCCATCACCTCCAATCAAAGCGACGATATCTCCATGGCACGCGCCTATCGTACCTGCTCGCGATGGACTGACAGGAAGATTGCTTACAGCAAGTAGCTGACCGCCACGGCCGCGAACGTCGCAATCGCCGCAGGGCCAGCAATCATCGTCTGCGCACCGGACATCGTCGGCTTGGGCGTCGGCGCGGGCGTCTTCACCTCGGCGATCGCTCCACTGGACGATGCCGCCGTCGTGCTCTTGCTCGTGGTGCCCTCGCCGCTGCCGTCGTCGCTCTGGTCGCCCAGGTCCGAGAGCGAGTCATCCTTGGAGCCGTCCAGGTCAAAGCTGCCAGTCGCCGCGGTGCTGGAGCCGATCGCGCCGGGCTTGACGCTTGTCGGCGTCGTCGTGGTTGTCGTGCTGCTGCTGTCGGACGTGGGCGTGGGGCCCACGGGGATGCCGGCGACGTCGCTCGCGCCGAGCGTGCCCGGCGACGGGCCGACGTCAGGCGTGGGCGTGGACGTTGACGTGCTCTGCGCGCTCGTACACGCGATGCACAGCGCCGCGAACAGAGTGGATGCGAGGACGTAGCTCTTCATGCTGTGGATATCTATGCGCTGTTGTTGTTGCTGGCGATGCGGATTCGGGAGTGAGATAGGGGGCCAGCAACTTGCCTCCCATGCAGCTTTCTTTGGGTAGAAGATTTGGTTGTTTGTTGTTTTGCGCATCACCTCGTCTCGATGTCGTTGACAGGGTTCAGAAAAACCTGGTGATTCGCATATTTAAGTGAGCTCGGGTGGATACGGAAAATTAATTACCAGTGAAGATTGGGAAGTTGATTATTTGTTGATGCATATCCCTTGATATAGAATATAAAGTGAGCTTAGGCGATGATAGAGGCTTTCCGACTTGAGGAAACTGGCGTCACGGAGAGAGACAGGGGTGGTAGATTAGTGTGTTTGCTCGAATAGGTACGATGTAGCAACTGAAATTTATTCGCTTGCTACAGGCAATTATTATATTCGCCATAAACACCATTACAGTGCTGGCAGGAAGTATAAGACCACCTCGTTTGTTACAATAAACACGCCACGTCATTGATTTTTACGAGTGTAAATACGTTTTCGGACTCGCCTTTCGAAGACCAATCGTTTGGCGGTCTCCATTCTCCGATCCGA
>JAASFY010001042.1:0-12799 GCA_023334035.1 Globisporangium okanoganense
CACCCCGCTCTCCAAGCTCCACCCCTCCCCCCCACAACCAACAATGGCTGACCAGATCGCTATCGGCGTCAACGGCTTCGGCCGCATCGGTCGCCTCGTGACGCGCGCCGCCATGGAGAACCCGAAGACCAAGGTCGTGGCCATCAACGACCCGTTCATGGACATTGAGTACATGGTGTACCTGTTCAAGTACGACTCGACCCACGGCCGCTACCCGGGCACGGTCGAGGCCAAGGACGGCAACCTCGTCGTCGACGGCCACGTGATCCACGTCTTCACGGCGCGCAACCCATCGGAGATCCCATGGGGCAAGGCTGGCGCCACCTACGTGTGCGAGTCCACGGGCGTGTTCACGACGACCGAGACGGCGACCGCGCACATCCAGGGCGGCTGCAAGAAGGTCGTGATTTCGGCCCCGCCCAAGGACAACACGCCAATGTACGTCATGGGCGTGAACCACAAGGAGTACAACGGCTCGGCGCACATTGTGTCGAACGCGTCGTGCACGACGAACTGCCTCGCGCCGCTCGCCAAGGTCATCCACGACAACTTTGGCATCGTCGAAGGCCTCATGACGACGGTGCACGCTGTCACGGCGACCCAGCTGCCAGTGGACGGCCCATCGCGTGGCGGCAAGGACTGGCGCGCGGGACGCAGCTGTGGCCAGAACATCATCCCATCGTCGACCGGCGCCGCCAAGGCTGTCGGCAAGGTGATCCCAGCGCTTAACGGCAAGCTCACGGGCATGGCATTCCGCGTGCCAACCCCGGACGTTTCGGTCGTCGACCTCACGTGTCGCATCGAGAAGAGCGCGACGCTCGCTGAGATTAAGGCGGTCGTGAAGGCCGCCTCGGAGGGCGCCATGAACGGCATCCTCGGCTACACGGAGGACGAGGTCGTCTCGAATGACTTCCTGCACGACAAGCGCTCGAGCATCTTTGACGCGTCGTCGTGCATTGCGCTCAACGACAACTTCGTTAAGCTCGTGTCGTGGTACGACAACGAGTGGGGCTACTCCAACCGCCTCGTCGACCTCATCGTGTTCATGAGCACCGTCGACAACTAAGCCACAAGCGCAAGCAGCACAAGTGGTCGCCGCCTCTTCGTCGTCGTCTCGCCGCCTATAGCGAGTTGACGCAAAGAGCGGTCTATCATTTTTTAGCTCTTTCAACTATCGTAACAAGTGTCCATCTTTTTTTCCCTATGATTCTTGATCTCGTGAGCTCTTTTGTGTGAAGTATGAGTACCAGTACGAGAAGCTCAGCTTAATAACAGCTCAATTGCTATGTGGTTAGCGCTTGAATGCAATATGCTGCGCTGAAGAACGTGACGCAATGGCGCTAGACCGCATTGTAACAATACACGCGGATCATTTTTCATATTAAAGCACATGGTGGCGTTGAATTCAAAAATAAACATACTCGCTTGCCCAAATGTTCATTATCAATCGCGCTTATGTCACGATCATCATTACCAGCAACCCAAGAGAACGCATTGGCTTTCTCTCTCTCGCTTGCTCATTGATTCGACCAAACGAGAAGACCTCCTTCGCGTTCATTCATTTTTGCATGCATGCAAAGCAATCGCACATAATAAAGTTCCCTCACGCGCGCGTGTCACACCAACTGCCTCCCAGACCTACCGAACCACGCGAACGGACGCGTCTTGGTGCAATTCTGCGCCATCACACGCCGTTTAGTGCTTCCGGCTGCTGGTCCGCGAGGCCGAGCGGCCGCTCGCCGCGTGCTCGTTCACGATGTCAAAGCACGTGGCGCACACGCGCACCTTCTTCGTGCCGGACTCGGCTTTCTTCTTGCCGCGCTTGCGCAGCTTGAACGGCAGCTGGCTGCCCTTGACGTGGCAGCTCGCGCACGCTGAGCAGAGCACGCGGCCGCAGAGGCGACAGTGGTGGCGGCGCGAGCCGACGCCAAACTTCTTCGTGCACTCCATGCACGAAGGGCGCTCAGCGTCGCTCACCCACACGGGCTGGAACGCCACTTTGCCCAGTAGCATCTTGAGCAGGTTCGCGTCGACCTTGTCAAAGACCATCTTGCCGGCCTCGTCTTTGAGGTCGAGCCGCGCGCCGTGGCGCACGAGACGCGCCGCGATCTGGTGGAGCCCCTTGTCGAGCGCCACGTGGAGCGTCGTGGACTTGTCCACGGGAGCGTTCGGGTTTGCGCGGTACTGGAGCAGAATCTCGGTCAAGGTCGGGTCGTCCCGGGTGACTGTGAGGATGTGCACGCCCAAGGGCGTCTGGTTGCGCATGTTGAGGAAGTTCACGTCCGCGCCGCTCTCGAGCAGCAGCTTGGTCATGCGCCGCGACTTGGCTGCGGCCAGATGCAACGCCGTGTTGCGGCGGCTGTCGGCCACGTTCACGATCGAGCCGGCGAGCTGCGGCATGAGCAGCGCCTGCACGACGCCCAGGTGTCCGCCGCGGATCGCGAAATGGAGCGCCGTCTGGCCGTAAATCGGGTCGCGGCGCAGAATGTCCGTGCCCGGTTGGATGATGAGCGCGTTGAGCAAGACGAGGTCACCCGAGCGCGCCGCCTGCAGCAGCGGCGTGAGGCCGTCGACGGACGCCGACGGGAGCGGCGTGCGGCTAAAGCTGCCGCTCGCGCTGCGGTTGCCGCCGGGGGCGCGCCCGCCAAGATCTCGCCGGTAGCCCTCGTCCATGCGCATGAGCGAGTTGCCCAGTTCCGTCGGGCGCGGCTGGAGCGCGAGGCTGTCGCGGAAATTCCCCGTGCTCTCGCGCATCTGGATCATCTGCTCCACGTTAAAGCTACTCGCGTGCATGAGCTGCTGCTGGTACTCGTTCGTGCCGTACGCCAAGCCGTCGTAGTCGTCGTCGTCGTCACCGTCGTCCACCGTGGTGCTGCCGCTGTACTGGTTGGTGGTGGTGGTGCCAATGCTGCCGTTGCTGAGACTGTTGTAGCTGTGGCTATGCGACGTGCTCTGCAGGGAACGCGGAGGGATCTGGCGCTCGGGTTTAAAGCTCGGGCGCGGCGCGTAGTGCTGCGGGGGCAGCTCATGTTGCGTCTGTTGCTGTTGCTGCTGTTGATATGCTGGCGCGCCGCGGTACGCGGGCGAAGGGGCCTGGTACTGTTCTTGTTGCTGCTGTTGGTACTCCACCTCGTCGTGGTGGAAGTCTTCGTCAATGTCCACGTCGACTTTCGGCATGGTGGCTACTGGCTACTCGACGCTGCTCGTTCGTTACTGAGAGGCGAGCAGGCGAGTGAGTGGGGTTGAGCTCTGTGGGCTTTCTGGAAGCACGTGGGAAGGAAGGATGGAGCGGACGTAGCCAGCGCTTCGCTATCTTCGCTTGCTTGGCCCTGGAAACGGGCTCGTTGTGACGCTCCAAAAAGCAAACTGGACCCTTGGTTTCATTAACACACGCGATGAGTAAACGGGACAGATTCTCAGCCTTGTTTCAAAAAATGTTTCTGAGAAAGATACAGATGTGTAGTCTAAACATATGAACCTATCTGTCAGTGAATAATCTGTTATAATTAATACATCTGAGCGTGGGGATCATTACATTTTGCGACAAAAGTGAATCGTAGCAAATTATATCCTTTATCTTACTATTTTATTCAGGTGCTGCATATTGAGAGCATAGATTGTACTGCATGAAAGACATCTGTCTGCTTGAAGAAAATGAAAGAATTTAGCTTGAAAGCAGTGCAAGCAAGTGTTTTAGTATGTATTTTAGCCCAAGCTTGTAATTATATATGTTGTTGTTTCTTCACCTCGATCCGCCCAGTTTGATCAGTTTGAGGTAAATGGAACGACCAAAGCGATCGGACATGATTATTATTATCTTGAGGTGTCACACCCTGTCTGAAACAATCCTAAACGTTCATTCTATCCATCATCGAGCCTGTAATAATACGGTGTAAATCGTAGCAAGTGACTAAACCTGAAGTGACGAATTGAAATCAGAAGAAAATCCAATCGAAATGCTAAAATTACACAACTAGCCTTCGAGATTTGCGTGGATGTAGCCATCGTTATTCTGAACTCATTGCTCCATCATTGCATTCGCGAAAGATCGCGCCAGACTGAAGAAAGACCGGCGCCATGGACCGCCTGCCGTTCTCTCTCTTGAATGCTGGACAACAGTAATACTGTCGCCTGAAGCTCGCTCTCTACGAGTCGGGAAATTTGTTGTTGTTGACAAAGTTGCGCTTGGGCACGCGGTTCTCGTTCGCGAGGTACGCCTCGCGGACCGCCACAATGTTCGCATCGCGTCCAGTAAGCACCATCTTGCCGTCGATGTACCGGTCGCACGGGTAGCCGCCTTCACGGCCGTGGAACGGGTTGTTGCCTCGGCGGCCGTTTGGGCCACGATACCCAGGTGGGCAGTCCTCACAGTCGCTGATGGACTGCATACCCTCACGGAGCGAGTATTTCCCGTAGGGACACGGGCCCGAGCACGCGCGCGTCGTGAGCCCTGGAGATGAGCCAAACGTCCCGGGTGGGCACAGACTGCAGTCCAAGATGCTCTTGCCGCCCGGTCGGTCGTTGTATGTGCCCTTTGGACACTTGGCCGTGCAGTCGCTCGATCCCAACCCGGGACTGTCGCCGTAGACGCCACGCGGACACTTGACGCACTCGCCCAGTGTGATCCCAGCGCCTGGCGGACGGTACTTGCCGCGCGGACACGGCATGGGACTCGGCTGCACGCCCATGTACATCCTGGCTGTAGTACATCATATCGCTTACAGTTAGTTAGTTAGTCCATCCTAATTTTACATGAAGAGCTGTGAGCTCACGCTGCACTTCTCGACTCTCGCTGCCCCGTAAAGAGACGACGACGCCCATAGGACGCTGCGGTACAAGCTCGTCGCTATAGGCTAACGAAACGGAGAACACACATCGGGTCAGTGATAGCCGACAGGATTATCGATATGGATTCTGCTCTCATCACAGGTACGCACCGAGGAAAACTGCGCCGTGCAGGAACGCTAGCGCCAGCAGAGCCAGCGTGCGAAGCGTGAACCCTCGCGCGTTGACCGCCATCGCTCGTCTTCTCTTCTCAGCTCTCTCTTTATCGCAAATGAACGAGCGCCACAGATTTCACTCGAGAGTCCAAAGAGTCGCAATGCTCCGTTTCTGGTCTTCACAGACCTCAAGTCGCACTGTAACCGCCGTCTCCACCGTTGCTGCCTAGCGCGTCGATCTTGGACAGAATCCGTCGAATATTCTTCTTCGAGACTTCGTCCGACTCGACCTCCTCGTGCAGCCGCTCGAGGTGCCTCGTGAACTCGGGCTCAACCTCCAGAATCGACTCGTAGCACTGCGGGTAGACGCAAAAGTTGCCCAGCGAGAAGAGCACAATGCGTCTCGACGCGAGGCTCGCGTCCGTCATCGCAAGCTCAAACAGCTCCAGTGGGGCTTGAAAATGGCAGAGCTCAGCGCAGAGCTCGTCCGAGTTGCGCACCAAGTTGCCCAATGCGCCGCCGGCGTTTGAGCGCGTCTTCTCCTCTGAGTCGTGCAGGTTCTGGATCAGCAGTGGTATCGCTGGCTGGAGCGCACCATACAGGGAATTATTGTGGAACGCTGCATTGCCAATCGCAAAACAGGCAAAGCGTCGCACGTAGCTGTCCGGGTCGGTGAGTCCCTGGATCACGCCCTCTAATAACGAGCTCGAGCCAGCGATGATGGGCATCGCAAATTGTTCATAGAACAGTGTCGAGTGTCGACTCAGGTTGCCAATGCAGTTGAGCGACTTGGCGCGCACCATGGATTCCTGGTGCGCGATGAGCTGGCGGAATTCAGGCAGTAGATTCGCACACAAGATACTCTCGTAGTTTTCCTGGGAGCTGCGCGCCAATTGGCTCACGATCAAAATCGTGTCGATGATGAGCGACGGCGAGCACGCGCTCTGCAGCATCTCGCACTCCTTGATGATCATCATGCCGTCTGCGCGCACCAGTTGAGCCCCGAAGTGCTCGGAGCTCGTCACCAACCGCGATAGAAAGCTCATTGGGAGCTCGAGCACGGACGCCTCTAAGTGAAACTCCTTGGTCGAGAACACAAAGCGCAGCACGCCCAGCAGTTTCTGGACACACTCGACGTCGTAGAGCACCTCCTGGGTCCCGACGAGCAGCTCTTCTGACACACCATGCATGAATGGGATGCCCAGCACCTTGACGATCGCGTGTACTAGGGCTTTCACGGCATTGCTGCCGCCACCGACAGTGTCAGGCCAGTGGAAGAGGCAGACAATGTGCTTGAGCTCGAGCAGGTTGACGAGGTGCGGGATGAGATATTCGTTGATCGCGGCCTCCATAGGCGGGTCGTGGCACTGGATCTCGCGCACGATGCGCATGAGCTTGAGAAAACAAAAGAGTCCCCAGGGCGACAGGAGGTCGCTGCCGCCAGTCGCCAGCAGCTTGCTCACGATCTCCCACACGTGCGCTTGCTGGAACGCTGCGACAAAGCTCTTCATCTCGATAGACTTGGACTCAGACGCGGCTGGCTGCTTGCCCGCCTTGGAGGCCACGCGAAGTAGGAGCACGATGCCGGCGTCAATCAGTCCCTGAGCTCTAATGTTGTAGCACGAGAGCATCTGTAGCTTCATATTGCGAGTCGACTGTGATAAATTGGCGACTTGCTCGTGGTCCAGAAGCCGGAAGACCGCGTCTGCACAGCGTTCAGGGAGAAACCCGCGCGCGAGAAAGTGCCAGAGCTCCTCTTCATCGTCCTCCTCAGCTTCACCAAAATTACGACTATCTTCAAGCACGGACTCGTCAATGCCACAGCCTTCGATCGCATCCGAGTAAAAGTTGCTCAGTGCGCTGAGCAGTGCGACGTCGCTGGACTCGCAGAACAACGGGTAGAGCGTCTTGGCGCATTTCCAGACCTGAGTTTTGCTGAGCACATTGCGGTGCAGAATGACGGCCAGCAGCTCCACGGCAAAGTAAAGCTCGATGGAGCGCAGCACTTTCGCAGCGATGCCGCTCAGTAAGATGGCGACAATGTCTTGATTCTTCTTCTGCTTCAGGCTTTGGCGGTCGGAGATCAGCGTCTGCGGGAGTTTCTTGGACAGAGGGACGGACGACCGACAGGCGTGCACGAGCACTTTGAGGATGCAGCATACGGAAGACTGGTCGTCGTCATCATCTTCCTCATCGCTAGCATCGTCATGACCACCCCCATTGTTGTTGTTGTTCGACTTCTTGCTCGTGCGTTCGCTCAGCTCGCCGCAGAGCAGAGCCAGGAGATCGACCAGTCCACTCGTTGAGAGCTGTGCGACGACCTCCGCATGCACTTTGACGCGGAGCTTAAAGAGATGCTTGAGGTCCTTTACGCTCTGCTGGTCGACTGGTTGCTGAGTGTTGGCGCCATCTCCCCCTTCAGCCATGAGCGTCACGATGGGGAATGGCTGTAGAGGTCCCCAGTTGGACCCATCAGGCTGCACAAAAGTCGAGAGCGCAAAGGCCGCGTACACACCCAGATCTCTTCCGCCCTTGCTGATCCTTCCACCGGGCGAGCGTGAGGCCCCTGATGACCGTAGAATCTCACAGAGCGTCTCGATGACACCCGACAGGTGCACTTGCTCCAGGAACATGGTCAGATTCTTGGATCGGTCGAGCATCGAGCCGAGCCACTTGAGGGTCTTGGAATGCGCGTTGTAGAGTTGTGGACCTTGGAGCTTGAGCAGCGCGTTGACGCTCTTGACGTCGCTCTTGCAGAGCTCGCGGTAGTTGAGCTGCTCGTCTGGTTCATTCGCTTTCGAAGAGTGGCTCGCATTCACGATCGTCGTGAACAGCATGCAGCAGCGCACGACCTGGTAGATCACGTCACTGAGCGCCTGCGAACCCTCTTTTGTTGCTGAAGTTGTAGTTGTTGTATTGCATTCCACGACCAGTGCGTCGAGGAATGTGTGCGTGAGCGCTCGCGTGGTGATGACGCCCATTATTGACGGCGCGCCATCACCATCGATCACCTTGAGGAACGCCATGAGCGCACGGTACTGAAGTTGCATGAACGACGTGACAGCAGTGAGACTAGCGGTCACAGCGTCGTCAATACCACGACCCGGCGATGAGGACGACGCCAGTGTACCAAGTGCTTGCAGGAAGAGATCGTTCTCCAGGATGCTGGCGCCGCTAATTGAACTGGCCTCCATAACACTCTCAAAGTGACGCCATTCGTCCACAAAGCGCTGCATTGGTGACGGCTGAGTCCTTCGATCGGCTTTGTCTTCTTTCGTTGGCTTGCACGCATTCGACATCCTCTTTTTAGGGACTTTAGCATGAATCTGTTTCGCTGAAAACGTCTCTGACTCTGAGCCACTAGCGTCGTGGATCTGCCGCCCGGTCTCCGGGTCGCAGATCTTCCACTCGCCCGAGGTCCGCAGGCGCTCGACGCTGGGCTTCACCTCGGCCATGGACAGGTGGTTGTCGTCCTTGAAGAACCGTGGGAGCGCGCGCACTTGGCTCTCGAGAAGTACGCGCGCCTGGTGCTGCTCTGGGGTCTCGAGCACAAACGGATGCGCCAGGATCTCGGGCCACGTCATGCGCTTGGACGGGTCCTTATTTAAGAGCCCTGCTAGGAAACTCTGGAACTCGGACGACATGGTCGGTGGGTACTTGACAGGCTCGCGCACGATCATCTCAATAAGCGACACGATGCGGTCCGTGTAGAACGGCGGCCGCCCGACAGCGAGCTCGTACAGGATCACGCCGAGCGACCAGAGGTCTACCGTGTAGTTGTACGGCTGCTGGCGCACAAGCTCGGGCGCCATGTACAGCGGCGTACCCTTGATGGACGTGAGCAGACTCGTGTCGTGCGAGATGGCGCGCGCAAAGCCAAAGTCACAGAGTTTGATCTGCTGCTTGGAGCCGATGAGGATGTTCTGCGGCTTCATGTCGCGGTGGATGATGCGGTTCGAGTGCAGCACGTGGAGCGCCTGCGTAAGCTGGATCGCGATCTTGCGGATCTCGTCCTCGGGCAGCTGCCGGTCGTCCTCGAGGATCTGGAAGAGCTCGCCCTGCGCATACTCGGTCACCATGCAGAATTCGCCCTCGGTCTCGAATGAGTCGAGCATCGCGATGATGTTGCAGTGATCCAGCCGCCGCAGAATGCGGATCTATTATATAGTATAGTGTGATGTGCGTAAGCGTGGTGATAGTTGTATAGCTTCAGCAGCAGACAAGCAGGCATGACGCATGAACGTACCTCTTCGCGCAGGTTCTCGATATCTTTGGCGTTCTTGCCGCGCTTGGTGACGAACTTGAGCGCCACGATGTGGCCCGAGTACTTGCGCCGGCCGCGGTAGACCTTCCCGAAGGAGCCCTCGCCGATGCGCTCGAGGATGTGGTACGCGTCCATCGCGTGCAGTGGCAGGCGCTGGCGGCGGTCACGCTCGATAACTGCGGAAATGCTTTGTGCGCGCCCTTTGAAAGGATGAAAAGTCTACCAGCAGGTGTTTTATCCTATGGGAGGTATTTTAGCTTAGCGTTACAGTCCTCCCCCCCAATAGTAAACGTCCAAATTGGACAAAATTCTACCATATTAAAAAGATTTTCAGACATGAATCTATGAATTACTACAGAAAAACTTACGCTACTAATCTAAAATGCATGACTGTTGTCAAATCGAACACGATGCCGTGTCTGAAAACAAAGCTTCTCCATGAATTCAAAACGCATGTGGTGTATGAGTACGACCGACATGCAGTGTACCGGTAATAGTGATACTCATTGACAACATGATTTTGTTTCATTGTCTGAATGCGACCAATAGTCTCGTTAGGTGGACTCCTATGACTGCATTCGTTTCTGTCGGTGTTCACTATCATTCATGCTCGCATGCATGTGCGGTATCCCGTGCGATGTCGTGGTCAGTGACATGCGCAAGCTCAAGAAAGTCGTTCCATCCAGTAGCGACGAACACGCAATGGTATTTGACACAGAGCAGCGCACCGCTGTAGATGGCGGCAGTCATTATTTGTTGGCTTGATTCGGCTAAAACACACCAGATTGATCATTTTATAGAGATACATATATGGTAATTACCGAGTTATGGAGGTATCAGATTAGCTGACCTTTACTATTGGGGGGGAGGACTGTATTACGCTAGGTATGACGCTAAAATTAGCTGACAAACGCGCACTCTTTTCGGTAGCCGACAAATACAGTACCAGCACATCGCTTATAAAATATTATCATTTTTGACCAATCAGAGCAAGAAAACTGACAACAATGGACATTTTCGCTTATAAAAGATTGAACGTGGGATGAGAATGATCAACAGTTTGCGGGCGGGAACGCACGCCTCACAGAACAATTTGTGGTGAAGCGAGCATGGGGAAGCGGGACGCGTTCTCGCCCAAGGAGACGTTCGACGTCGTTGAACGCTTAATGAAGACGGAAGACATCGCGGCGACTGCCGCGCTCTTCTACCCCAAGCTCCGTGGAGCTGATGCCGACGGCTGCTGCATGCTCGTTTGGGGAGGGCGCCGGGACGTGGGCAAACTGCGAGCAGCCTTTGCAACAGCGAAGGGCGGCGCTCGAAAGAAACCCCACCCCTCAAGCTGACTGCGACTCTCTCCCCAGAGATCGAGGAGGAAATTGCCGTGTGGATCAACGATCTCCGGGGATAATATGTCCCGGTCTCAACACGGATGCTGACGCTGCACGCGCAGAAGGTCGTTGAGGAGAACGGCGTCACAGCCGCATTTAACGCCTCGTGGTGGTGGCAGAAACGGTTTTTGAGCGGCCATAGGCTGTCGATGCGTACGCACACGCGCCAGGGGCAGATCACATCGCTTCAACTGGACCAGATGGCGCTCGAGTTCGCGCAGTTGGTGAACGAGATAATGGCACAGCTCAACATCGGCACAATTTATAATGCGAATCAAACGGGTACGATGATGCTATAATTATATCCTGTGTGTTATCCTACATAACATACTTTTTGCTCCGTTGTTTGTAGCTGCCTTCTTTTAGTATCTTCCCAAGACAACGATAAATGAAATAGGAGCGAGCGCTGTGTGGGTGCGCTGTGGTGGTAAAAGCAAGGAACGAGTGACGGCCATGCTATTGGGGACTCAGACGGTCGAAAGCACCCGCCTTTTGTAGTTTTCAAAACACACCGTTCAACTATCAACGGCCGTCACGAAGAAAATCTGCAAGATTGTCATGGGTTTGGCAACAGTGTGTGGCGCGAGATCGAGCCACTTCAAGGTGAACTACAGATTCATGGAAACGCTAAAGGTGCGAGCTCAAAATATTTTATTTCTTTGATGTTTTCAATTATTTATTAAGTTTTCGGATTTTTGAGGTGTTCAGGCTGGTGAAATGGGTATCTGTCGATTGAGTTCCTTCGTTTCCACCTCGGCACGCGACCCAATATCGCTAAGCCTGCCCTCTTGCAGTGGGATGACTTCTCGAGCCACTGGACCCGAGAGGTCACCCAGTTTGCAGACACGATCAACGTGGTGCTGCTTTAGGTTCCTGCTAGCGCGACGTCGGTGTGCCAGCCTGCCAACGTCGCTTGGAACAAACCACTAAGAGATCAGATGAGAAAGTGCTAGGTGAAAAAATTGCGCCACCAGCTTTTGCTTCGCGAGCCAGACAAGCACTTCAAGCTTTCTCCTCCTTCGAGACCCGTCATCTGCGAGTGGGTGGTTCGAGCATGGGACGCCTTGTCCGCTGACATGATTGAGAGCGGGTTCAAGCGAGCAAAGATAATTCCGAGCGAGACGGAGATAGACAGTGAGCTTGTTCTCGATCTCGAGAAATTGCATTTAGTGGATACTGCTGTGGACTCTGATGATGGTGTTGTTAGTGACGATGCTCGTGAGGAATAACCGCAAAGTAGAGCACTGCAGCCATTTTGTAATTTTGATTTGTTCCTTGCATAAACAAATCAGTAATTAAAAACATGATCAAGTACGACCACGAGCGTCTCGGGCACGACGACGAGCATCTTGAACACGAAGACGAGCGACTCTTCAGTCGCCAGCTGTGCGACGTGGATGAGTCTGTCGACGGCGTGATTGCGCCACTGAGTGCCTTGTTGCCCGTATGCAGGCGCCTCACAAGCGCAGTCTTGTGCCCATTGTAGCTGCAGCACAGCAACCTGCGCGGACACGTGGCCCTGGTTCACTTGCCACTAGTTGGCGCGCACAAACACAATCGCCTGCGTCAAAAATCTCGTGTCGGTTGATCGCTTGTGGCTCGCAGCGTCCTCGCTTTAGTAGCAGCAGCAGCAGCAGCATCCAAGCCTTCACCATACACAGAGGGCATCGTCAGCAACGTAGATACATGTATGACTCTCGCTGTTCGCCCATATCCAGCTTGAGAATTCAATGCACAGTGCACCTTGCATGATGGTCTTGATCTTGTCGAGCGGGTAGAGGATCTCCATGGCGACCATGCCGCCCTGTTGTGTGATCGCATGACGCAGAGTGAAGCGCATTAGACCACAAAGAAAGAGATGGAGTGCGTGATACAGCCACAGTGCTTATCTACTGTATATATGTACCGGTGGCGCATTCGTGAGCATGCAGGAGGCACGTACGACGGAGCCGGCGGTGCCGTGCGTGAGAGTCTCCATTTTGCTTTGTTTTTACTTTTTCAAATTGCTGTCACGTCAGTCCACAATTATGATGTCACTTAAAACAAAATATGATTTTGGATCGTGTATGTTTTACTTGCACTTTTAAAACATGTGCTTTCCGACCTCCCACAGTTGTTTATAAGCGAAGGATGCCAGTAGTACCTTCTGTGAATAGGTTCACTGCACATAGCGACGGAACTGCGGTCGGGATGGGGGGGGGGGGGGG
>JAASFY010001043.1:0-12789 GCA_023334035.1 Globisporangium okanoganense
CCCCCCCCCCCCCAGCTTTTGTCTTTGCTTTTTGGAGGCGCCTCCTGTTGTTGAAGCTGTAATCCTTGATAAATAGCGTCGCATTCGCCATCGAATGGAACGACACGCCAACTGCCGGCACAGATACTTCATGAAGCTCGATCAGACAAATCGGTTCGCTGTTGTCGCTCATGCTTGCCTTCCTTGCAAAAGGACTGTGCTTCGTCCAAGCCTTCCGACGCTCTTGCCACTATATTTGCATTTCGTTTCTGAAACCCATTTGCCCCCGTTTTAGTGACATTATCAGTTTAGACGCTGCAGCGTTCGCCTGTTTTCATCGTCGAGTCCGCAACCCACTTTCTTCAAGAAGTTGTGCACCTCGTCATTGAGCACGTAGAACGACGTCGAGAGCTCCTTGATTTTATCACGCCGACCACGAGCTCGTGCGAGAGCGTGTGCTGGAGCGCGTACTCGAACGGGTCCTGCTTGGCGGCAGCTGTGCCGACGCGCTGCGCTATTTACTTCAGTACGTTTGAATGTATCCCTCATAGGTACGCTTTCTACTGTCATGTTGTACCATGTGCACCACATTACCTTTGGAGTGTGACCTGGACTCCAGGTCCATGTACTGGGTGACCATCACTGTAAATGTCCATGTTTTGGGAAATACCCCTTGTTAAACTATGTGGTCCATCATCTGGGATTTACCCGTTTCTTACGACTTGGACATTCAATAGCTGCATCGATATGGGCTTATAATAATATAACCAACACTAAAAGTTCTTCAATGCTCGTCAGCAAACTTAGACGAGTTGCACCACCACCAACTCGGCACACGCCATTGATCCAATAGGTAAGACAACCAACCAGTGGAGGCGTGTAGAGCGCCGCGATCTCGCCTTGCAATTGTCTTGGGTAGACCCAGCAGGTTGTCGTCAGTCTTCTAATGTAGCTATCCGTGCCATCTGCAACGAAGGAAGTGCTCGCAACACGGTCGTATTAATAGAACTCTTGGACAGTACAGGGTTCAAAGTTGACCACTCATCGTTTCAAATATCTTGGATTATCCAATTTCAACGATCATATAGTGCCTATGACGTGAATATTTTGAGTTTGAGAACCACAAAGCCAACTATTTACCCCATTTTGCCGCTTGGTTGATTTGGGGCAACGTTTCATAACAACTTGTCCCCAGTATGCTTTGCCGCCAAATGCAACAGATTCTCAATGTCCCAAAAAAAAGTTGCAACCCAACAAATTGAGTGAATTGCCCGAGACAAAACATTCCTCGCGTCTCTCCCGGCTTTTGGCTTTGCAACAAGTGGTTTATACCACGTGGTGGTCCTCAAGATATTCGGATACGTAGGAGTTTTCTACTGGAAGCAGTTATCGACTAAATAATATGACAGCGGCTCATGAAAGTAGTTCAGACTGTCAGTCGAGCCCATAAGAAAAGTCGAGCGCTCACATGACGTAAATCCGTTTGTAGTGTTGCGGCAACCAACGGAAGAAGGGACGAAGATCGCATTCCCATCCCCAGAGAGTACACATACGGACGCGCAGGATGGCCCGGGGTGTACAACCAAGGCATACAATACAACAAACTGGACTTCCAAAATAGTAGTATATCAGGTTAAATGAAAATGGACCAATCCAAAGCCTTTATTTCCAAATTTGATCCATTTGATTGGCTGAACTCGTTTCCCGTTAGCCCATCTCCAGTGGTAGGGCCATGCAGGGAGTCCGTATGTGTACCTGTTGACTTCACCACAAGCACTGCGCAGGAACGGAGCAAGATCTCAGCCACCATCACCCACCACTGCACTGGCGCACTTGGCCCGAGTGCTGTCACTATCCATATGCTTCAACTTGATAATATATCGCTTTTTGATATCATTTCTTAGCCTCAGTGTTGGATTGGCACGCACACGGAGGGATGCGCTTTACTCGAAAGCAGACAGGACGCCAGTGCGTCTCGTGGGTGGCGACGGAGGAGGGCGGACCAAATATGCCATCAACGGATAGAGATGCTCGCAGAGTGGGTGAGTTGGAGCCCAAGGGTCGGTCGCTAAAGAAGCGCCTCTTGTCCGTTCATTTGAATCATGGGAGCAGTCGAAGCGGCCAAAGGTGCGCACCTTGAAGGCCTTGCTTAGCTGCTGTAACCCACTCAAAAGATTGCGGCCATATGGCTACTTCGTTTTTTTCTTTCTCAAGCAGCAGGTGAATGAGACACAAAAAGTAGCCATTTGACTGGTAGCCATTTTGACAATATACTCGACATATGGCTTACTTGTTGATAGTATGAAGCCAGCTTAATTAGAACCAAGAGCGCTTTGCTGTATTAGAGGCAATTGCTGCTCAGATTTCCCATCTTCATCTCAGACAACGAGCAACCACCATGTCACATGGGCAACGCGAAATATTTGCGCACGCATGGCGTCAAAAAGCATTTTTGGATCTTCATCCATTCCTTCCCTCCTCCACACGGGAGAGAGAAGTATTTGCATCGTCGATGAAAAATGGCGATCTTCATTTTCCCTTATAAGAAAAGCACTAGAAGTGAATCGTTTGGGATTTTCGATCTTGAAAGGTCGCCATCACTTGGGTCCCACTCTTCGAGAGGTGGGACCTCTCAAAGAGTGCTTCAACATGAAAAATCGAGTTATCATAAAGTGAAATGTGAGGCAAGAAACAAGCAAGTAGCGCGACCGACCTATGTTGGAAGAGCGTGCATACCTCCGCAAGTGCACCTGTTCGCTTGCTGGACTTGCGCATGTATATGCGTATATGGGCTATCCGCAACAGCACATTTATTGTTCGCTTTCGGTCTTTTGGCAAGTTAAAAGCATAGAGTGGAAACCAAGGAAGTCAGTCTGTCGGGTGGCGTCTGTTTTCACAGAACGCCATTGATTTGGTCACTCGATCCCATTTTTGCATGCAATTTGGAGCGAAACACGCAAAACGCACTCTAATTCGCTTGTGGGCTTTTGAATTTGCAGGTTTTTGTCAGTTTTGTCAAGCCAAGTCAGCTGCAAAGTGTGATGGGCAAATGGTCTTCGAGCGTGGAGGAACAGTAAAAACCCACGAGAGAACACGTGGGGAGAGAAAGAAGCTGCTCTTCTGTGGGCTTGTTTGGTCCCTTTCTTGCTTGTTGCGAGCGCTCATTCACGAAAAAGAGCAGACGAGCGCACTTGCCCAAGGTAACAACAACAAACAAATCGTACTTGTCAACAAGTAACACAACTCACATGCCACGCTCGCTCTCTGTTGTAACTGTGTATGTTGCCTCACAGATCTCCCGCAACTTGCGCGCAAGTCAAACAAGCAAGCTCAAGCAAATCCCACATACAAATCCCACAACTTGCGCACGCGCAAACAAGAAACAAGCAACAACAACAACAACTTGCACTTGCTAATCTTGCAAACTTGATGGCGACTCTGAGCGTCACAGCCATCTACCCAGCCATGCTGCGCACCAGCGACCAGCTCAAGCAAACCTGGGGTCCCGAAGAAGAAGCCGTCAGCAAGAAGGCCGAGGAGCCCCAGGACGACGACCACAACGCCAGCACAAGCATGTTGGCTGCGAACCCACACGCGTCCGCATCCCAGGACTTTGTGGCCGTCCGCGTGTCCCGGTCCCAGTCGCTCACGGACCCCAGGACACCACCCATGTTCACGAGCCCAACCCACAGCACCAGCAGTGCTGGCTTTACCTCAAGCGACAACGACTCTACGCTGGGTACCCAGCCCCAGAGCAAGCCCGGCATGGAGCAGTCCCGACCACCACCACCACTTGTATCCCCGGAGCAACTGGCCAACGATCCGCGGTTCGCGCGCCGGAACCGGCGGTCCATGTCGGCCGAGTTTACGCTCAGCATGCTGCAGCAGGAGCTTGGGTACCCAAAGCGCAAGTCGTCGAAGCCGTCGGCGGCTTCGCGTCGCGACTCGGTGGTCGACAAGAGCCGCCGCACGAGCTCCATCCTCAAAGAGAACCTGGGCAACAGCAAGAATAGCAGGAGTGACAGCAGCAGCAGTGAGTGGACCAGCACTGCTGAGCCTGAGTCTGAGCGGTCCACCTCGCACCATTCGATCGAGTCGGCCTCAAAATACCACCCAACAAGTAGCAAGGATTCGAGGTCCAAGCGTAGGAGCTACAGCTCCAACCAGGACACCCACGACGAAGATAATGAGGACATTGAGGATGACGATGAGGACGACAACTTCCTGGCCTCGCGGGTGGCCTCGATTACGGGATTCAGCCAAGATACGGACGGCGTCGTGTACTATGAGATCCTCGTCAAGTCAGTCGCACACGGCCCGCTCTCGGCCTACAAGGTGCGGCGCCGCTACTCGGAGTTCCGCGACCTCCACCGCGCGCTCTCCAGTGTCATGCCGACATCTCGGCATTTCAGTCTGGCCACTGGGCCTCTGGGCTTTGGTGACGACGACGAGCAAGAGCCGTCCACCTCAGCCTCCATGGCCCAGCCAGCCAGAGTGTCCCACTTGCCGCCGTTGCCGGACCGCGGCGGGCTCTGGGCCTACCTCCAGTTCGACACGACACCGTTTCTCGAGCGCCGCGCCACGTACTTCCAGGCGCTGCTCATCGCGAGCCAGCACCACCCGCGCGCCCGCGAGAGTAGGTTGCTCAACGAATTTCTGGGTCCCCCGCCTGATTTAGTGGCCTTCCACACGTCCGTCGAGAACAGCTACGTGAGCCTTAATAGGTTTGCGGCCCCCAAGCTGCGGCTCTCGGTCGAGGCCCAGGAACGCAAGCAGAAGGCCACGAACATCAGCCGCCGGCGCTCGTCCATCCACCGCGTGAGTCGACCGACCGAGTGTCCCGAGTGAGTGAGAGAGAGAGAGAGTGAATTTGTCCAGTGGAGAAAGATGGCGATGAAGAAACAACCAGCAACCTAGTTATATATGCTCTATGGAGGCGTGTCAACCAACGACCAAGCATCTGTATTAATGGCCATAGATATGTGAGAGACCCAAGCAAGCAGCAACAGAAAGCCGTCCACAATGAATGTGTAAATGTAAAACAAATAAACAACCGACTGTAATGTAAATATTAATCAGCATACTCGCCCATTTCGTCACAATCAGAAAACAAAGCAACACCTACACACACGTTGCAGCGCATGCCCACAAAGCAAGCAGATGCATATTATACAGCACAGTACGAGCACACATACCTTGTCCGCCGCCTGGCTGCAACGCATTCTTCCCGGATGTCCTTCAACAGGGAGGCTTTTCGCGACTGGAGCTGGGCGGAATTCATACGCCAAGTCCTGGTTCAGCAGCGTGTGCTGCGAGTCAAAGTGCGGCTCTGCAATCTTGCGGTTGGCGTGTCGACGACGACGGTTGTGGTCGCCCGCCCTGCGCAGACACTAGCAACTTTGAGCCATTCTTGGTCCTTCTGGCGTGTTCACGAACCATGGTGGTGGTATTATCGTCTTGTCGCCTTCTTCGATCGCTGGGACCTCGACGACCTCCAAGCCGGTTGGCGTTCTCGATCACAACCGTGGGTAGCTGGCTGGCTTGGTGGTGGCGTCCTCCGACGGCAATGACAATTCAATCACTTCTGGATAATAAATATGATTGGGTTGCGAGACTGTAGAGCAATTCGAACTCCTGCGTGGCGGACGGGATCGTAGCCTCCACACTTTCCTCCATTCCAACAAAGTCCGTCTCTTGCTTCTTGCGCTTCTTGGAGCCCAAGTCCACTTGTATGTTCACCTCTATAACCTCAGTCTCAGTCTCCACGGAAGTCTTCTTGTGCTTCTTGGGCTTCTTGGCGCGTGGGGTTTCGAGAATGAGCGGCAGATTTTCAAATCGTGGGTTGTTCATGAGCCAGCGGAAGGCCTCGATGCCGATCTCTCCCTGGCCAATGCTCGCGTGGCGGTCCACGTTCGAGCCACATGCAGTCTTCGAGTCGTTCAAATGGACCACTTTGAGTGCGTTTGGCCATTGTGGGAGCATGAAATTGTCAAAGTCGCGCATCGTGAGCTCACAATCTCGAGTTGTATGGAGTTTGTAGCCGCTCGCGAACGCGTGGCACGTGTCGAGACAGACTCCAATGCGCTCTTGGATTGTCCGTCGGCATCCTTGAGACTCGAAGAGCTCTTGCTGGTTGTATAGATCAGCCACACTGTCGAGAATCTCGCGTAGCTCTTGGAAATTGTGCCCGAGCACGTGGCCCTGTCCAGCCATGTTCTCTACCACGAGCGTGACGTTCTCCGTCCTGTTGAGTACTTGTACCATGCAGTCGGCAATGAACGCGATGCTCTGACGGCGGACTTGGGCTTCATTCCAGTCGGGACTGAAGCTTGAGGGTGATTCTAGGCTTGGCTTGGCCTTCTTCTTTGACTTCTGGCTGGCTTGAGACTGAGTTTTGGCGAGTTTGCGCTGCTGGACCAGCTCGTCGCCCGTGCAGGAGCCCGGGTGGAAGACGTAGAGCTGGATGCCCAGCTGCGCGCACTTGCTCACTTCTTCGACCATGAGCGCCACGCTCTTCTCGCGCAGATTCGCGTCGTGTGAGCCAAAGTTAATCAAATACGAGCCGTGGACGGCGACGTGCTCGAGTCGGATCTGCTGCTGTGTCTTGGCCAGTGAAGCGTGGAATCGGGTGACAGATGATTCGCTTAGTGGCGGTTGTGGCTTCCACGAGAGTCGTGGTCGAATGAAGAGCGCCATACTTCGAGCCAGCGGACCCAGTGCGACGCTGTTTGCAATGGCGCGCTCAGGTCCACCGGATGCAGACACGTGCACGCCGACAAATTTGTTCTTGGGCGGCAGTGGGGCTAAGGCTGAAGGTTGTGCTGAAAGAATGGCAGTCAATGTCGTCGAATGGACCTTGCCTGTCGCCGTCGCACGTGATGCGCTCGCTGCTGAGGCCACATCATCACCACTCGCCAGCTCTTCAGCCACAGTCGTAACCCTTCGGGCACTTCGGCGCGCTGCAGTCATTATTGTTGTCACGTTCTTCGCCATCGCTCTCGAGCTTCTTTTACAGGCAAACTGGACGACTGCAAGCTCGCATGGGGCTGACTGAATTTGTTGTTGTTCGGTGAGCTTCTCCATTGCGACCGCCGCGTCTCAGATCTCAGCCAATATGCTCCAAAATCATTAGTCCACCGATGCATCCGTTCAAATGAAGGTACTTACTTGCGTGAGTGGCTGTTGTTTTTTCCTTGTTTCTATTAACCAGACGAACGAGTAAGAAGCCAAATAAAGAGAAAGAAGACGAGCCGCACCATCGTGTGCATCTTGATCTCCACTCGTCTCTATTCCTGCCAGCCTGTCCACGTCGCCCTCTCTCACCAGCACTCGCTGCCTCCACTCTCTATCAGATTTCCAATCTCTCCGACACACCACCTGCTTAGTTTGGCACGACCTTGGCGACGTACTCGGCGATCTCTGGGTCCAGGTACTCGGCCAGTTCGTCTCGGGTCACCCAGAGGTAGTCCTCGGCCTTGGCGTCGTTGAGTTTCACGTCGCCGTCGAGGAACTGGGACTTGTAGAAGAACACCTTGGTGCCATCAAACTCGGTGGCGTCGCCCTCTTCGTGGAGGTACTTGACGTAGCCCACGGGCGCAAAGCCCACGGGTGTGACCTCGAGCTCGTCGCCGCCCACGTCAGCAACGTGGCGCATGGCGGCGTCGCGCATCTTCTCGTCGTCGGCCTTCTCGCCAACTGGGAAGAACCACGGGAACTTGGCGTCCGGCGCGCTGTTCTTCACGATCAGAAACACGCGGCCCTTCAGCGCGCGGTTGAGCGACTTGCGGTTGTTCGTAGCGTCTACACTCCAGTCATTATTCGCATGCAATAAACAATCCGTTATTAGCCACACCATACAAACAAACACAAGAGCGAGCAGATATGAAGCGTACCGGCTTCGGTCTCACGCGGGGCGAACTGGAAGCCCGCGCCGATGAGGTCCTCGGGGTCCTGCGGCTCGTTCGGCAGCGACGCCTCCTCGGGGTGGATGTGGCGCGATCCGGGCTCCATGAACCAGAAGTCCTCGTCGAGGCGCTGGTCCTCGCGCAGCGCGATCTCGTGCTCCATCATCTCGTAGTCCTCCTCGTAGTCCTGCAGGTCCGGCTGGATCACTGGCAGGCGCTCAAGGATACCGGCGCTCAGCACGCGCCACTTCTTGCCGTCGTCCACCGCGGGCGTCACGAGGAAGTTGTGGCGCTCGACCTTCTCGCGCGGCGGCTGGCGCGGTTCGGCGCTCTTCGGGTTGCGCTTGCGCTCCTCGATCTTCTGCTTCTGGCGCCACGAGAGGCGCGGCTTGTCCTTGGCGCTGGCGAACGCACGCTGCTGCACCTCCGCAAGCAGTGCGCTGCCGTTGGCGGTCACGCCGTTGACGCTGGTGGCCACCTGGCGCGAGAGAGCTCCTCGGAACGCGAGCATCGTCGTCGCCTCAACCAATCTGCTGCTTTGCTTTTCCACAGGCAGGAATCAATGGCACAGGTTCCCCTGAGGATACCGGTATCGATTTCGGTGCTGATACCGATTCTTCATCAAGGTACAACTGGCGATACACAATGTTTGGTTTTTTATTAGTGTATTTGTTAACAGGTTTCATTTTTGTGAAGTATTTGCACACATGATTGAATTATCCATGGGTTCTATACATTTTATTTGTTGTTTATTGGACTTTTTTGTGACCATCAAAGATTTCCTGGACTACATGCATGCCTCGCTACAGCTCCTTGTTGAAGAGCGGGTGGTTGAAGCGTCCAACCTTGAGCGTCGCCTCCGAGGTCTGTGCATGTAGGATGTTGCGGCGCGCATCTGAACCAGCCGTGCGGGCGACCACGGGCGCATTGCGTCGGTCCTGAATCGTCTTGGTCCACGCGTCGATCTCCTCTCTGTGTTCTTCGCTGAAGCTCATTCGCTTCTGCGTCGCGATGACGAGAACGCTCTCGACCATCGTCTTGGCCCACGCGGTGGAGTGTTTCGCGAAAAGAGTTCGCAGCAATGGCATGACGATCTCAAAATCTTTGCTGTTGTTGGGCTCGTCGTCCCCATCACCACCGCCTGTTGACAGCGACTCCATGCGCGCCTTGACGACCTTGGCAGCTTTGCCAAACTGGTACGTCTCGTCCGTAAAGAGCTGTGCGTGGGTGATCGCCATGAGCTTCCAATCTTCCAGCAGCTTTCGCTGACCTTCACTATTGCTCTTGTTGCCTGCTGCAGTTTGCAGTGTGTGAGTCTTTGTCACGAGCTGCTGGACGAGCGCTTCAAACTCCTTCTTGCCACTCCACTGCGAGCCTTTTGCGCGCACCATGTCTTTCATCGCGCCTATGAAGAGCTGTTGGTTGCTGGAATCCATATTCTCAGTCAGCAGCTGGCCAAAGAGCTTGCTCGCCTTGGCAAACTTCTTGTCCACCAGCTACAGCACGTGGAGTAACAACATTATGAGCCAATAAGCACAGAGACGATGATAGCGTATACGCACGATGGACATTGAAGAACTGAGCCACTGATCGTACCATGTATCCTTTCAGCTTCGCTACTGTCGCTGGCAGGTCGAGCGGCGCGTCTGCTGCGCGCTTCTGACGCTTCGCAGCGGCCTCCTGCTCCGTGTTGACAACACCATCTTTACTTTGTCCGCCGCCACTCACATCCCCACCTGGTGCGTCTCGCTTGGCGCTCTTCGGCAGCGCCAAGCCCGCATACATGTCGTCCGCAGCTGACGCTTCGCCATTTTTGCTCGCCATTATTATTGCGGTTTCGAAATTGCGGGGAGTGTGGCAATAATTCGTAATAGTGACATGGGGTTAAAGTGAAATGTCACTATTTACTGAAGCTGAATCGTAAAACAAAATGCATTTGAAAAGCTCCGCGTGGAAGGGGAGAACCAGAAGTCCAGCAGGCATCAGCAAGAGCTGCGCGCCACCTATCTCTATCTGTTCCTGTCAGCAGCCCTCAGCGTGAGTCACCACCATACACTACTACATCACTAGCAGCGAGCCTCAATGGAGATTGAGCGCCGCAAGCAGGAGGACGCGGGGCTGCACCCGCTCGCCGTGATCCTCGGCGTCGTCGGGATCTTGGTCATGATCGTCGTCGTCGCCGCGTCGTCGTACCAGCGCGAGAAGCTGCAGCACATGGCGCGCAAGATGCTGCGCAAGAAGCGTCTCTCAGTCAGCGACGACAAGCAGAGTACGTACCGGTGCTAGGTGTGTTTGTATGAGTATTACTATAATAGACGTTGGCTGACGGTGTTGATATCTATACAGACGACGATGGCGCTCAGGTCGGCACGCTCCCTGCGTTTGTCAAGACAGCAGCCGAGTCGGGCAACGCACGCGTGGTCAAGCGATGGGTGAACTCGACCAGCAGAGACGTGGACAGCCGGAGCCAGGAAAACCTCACAGCGCTTCACTATGCGGCACGTGGCGGTCACAACGAATGCACGAGGTACTGTACCAAGCATCCATTGTCCACGTATATGAATGGGCTCTCACGATATCGACTTTCATATAATATGCTATATAGACTGCTGTTGGAAGCGCGTGCGGATCCAAATGTGCAGGACGAGCGTCGCATCACGCCTCTCCACTTCGCGGCCGTCGGTGGCCATGCGTTGTGTGTGAAGCTGCTGATAGACAGCCACGCGGACCCATTCAGAGAAGATCTGGACCAGCAGACGCCGCTGGCGATCGCCGAGAAGAGCGGGAACGTCGGCTGCGCACGTCTGCTACAGCGTGCGATGGCGAAGGCGGCGGTGGGTGAAGACGCGATGGCGGGCGGCGACAAGCTCACGCTGCGTGCCGGCACGAGCCGTCTCGACAACACGGTCTAACAGTAAGTTCAAAAATAGCGGATTTCAACTCGTGAGGTGGCGTTACCTGTGAACAAGTGGAAACGGTTGTTGAATAGAGCTGACAGTGTCAAAACTCAAGAAAATCTATACATGCAAGTGGAATACGTGGAATACAACATACACATTACGAGTGTCTATGTCTAATGTCTATAGCTTTGATGAAGCGGCAGTCGCTGTCTCATTCTCCTGACGCGTACGGAACATTTTCTCAAGCGCCGTGACGAGCGAATCGACCTCTATCTCCGTGTTGTTGGCGTGGATGACGATGCGGAAGCGCTCCGAGCCCTTGGGCACGGTCGGCGAGCGGATCGGGATCACGCGGATGCCCATGGCGATCATCTGCTTGGCCGCGCTGAGCACCTCGTGGTTGCCTGCGAAGACCACGCCTTGAATGGGCGAGTCGCTCTCCAGCAGCGCTGAGCTTGGGATCCACGGGTTCGTCTTTACTTGGCGCTTGAAGTACTGTACGAGCGCGAGCACTTGCTTCCGCTGGGCGTTGGCCGTTGCGCAGAACTCGTGGACGACTTGGACCGTCACGAGCTGCTCGAACGGGAACGCCGTCGTGTAGATGAACGACCGCGCGTAGTTGACCAGGTAGTCGATGAGCACCTGCGAGCCGCAGACGACCGCGCCGTGGCAGCCCATGGCCTTGCCAAACGTGTACACGCGGCAGCTCACGACGTTGGGCTTGACGTCGAGGCCCAACTCACGAGTTAAGCCTGAACCTTGTGGGCCGTAGACACCCGTGCTGTGCGCCTCGTCGACGATCAGGAACGCGCCATGGCGCTCGCAGAGATCTGTCATCTCTGTCAGAGGCGCCACATCGCCGTCCATGGAGTAGAGCGACTCGACGACGACGAACACGCACCGTCGCTTTTCTTTCGCGCTGCTGCTGTCAGTTGTGAGACGTGTGGCTTCTTCTAATTTAGCGGCCAGGTCGGTCAGGTCGTTGTGTCTGAACGCGCACGCATTGCCCTTGGCGTAGGCGCGACTGAGGCGCATGCCCTCGTGGCACGAGTTGTGGATGAGCTCGTCGAAGAGGATCACATCGTCCGCTTGCGGCACGCTGGACAACACGCCCAGGTTCGCACTGTAGCCCGAGTTGAAAAGCAGCGCGGCCTCGCTGCACACACATATTCGATATTGGAAAGAATAAGTCGTTTTTCAATCCACACACGCAGGAACAACGAGCGAATATGGAAAGGAGTCAGCTAGCGCCGAGTGTGTCCACTCAAAGCGTTCACGCTGGACTCTATTCTTGAACTGTGCCCATTGCGCCCACGCCCATCCACATACACCACGCACCTGTTGTAGAACGCCGCGAGCTCCTTCTCGACCTGCATGAAGTAGCTCGAGTTGCCCGAGATGAGGCGCGAGCCGGTGGAGCCCAGCAGCAGGTGCTCGTTTGCGAGCTCGTCCTTGCGCTGCGCCACGCACGCCTGTAGCGGCTTGGACTGCGCGAAGCCCAGGTAGTCGTTCGAGAAGAAATCGACGCAGTTCAGCGTCTGCGGCTGCAGCGTGCGCAGCGTCCCCACGCGGCGGCGCGTGTCGAGCGCGCGCTGCAGCTTGGCGTCCAGCGCCGACGACTCCTGCACAACCATTCGGTTTAAACTGCAAGCTCGTGATTGTCAAGTGGAATTGACTGTGAGTCATCGAGCTCTCAATTCATTTTCGAATCGTGGTGGATGAAATAAAACTTTTCACTATCGACAAAAAGCTATACTACTCTGTCCGAGAATTATATGTGCAGCATTCACTCTGCATGTCCGGAAAAGATATGTGCAAACTTTGATTGGTCAAAAATACAGAAATACAGGACCCCATTCGCTGATATTGAGCACCCACCACCCCACCACCCAATCAAATAGGCGAATGCAAAGAAAAAACACCATTAGCTGAAAGAGTCGTGATTGACCAATCAAACATGAGAGCCTCTTGAAAATGATGCATTTCGCGCACAAAGCTTCTGGCCC
>JAASFY010001044.1:0-12786 GCA_023334035.1 Globisporangium okanoganense
CAGCAAAAAAAGGTGACAGAAAGTAGATCTTTATAGCTTACCTGTGTAATCCGATAAAAAGTCACATTTTGTTCTTTAAATTTATCGGTGGTCTATTTTGGGTATTTTACTGTTTGTGTGGCCTATAAAGTTCCTTTTCCCTTTATTTATTTATGTATTATTTATTATTCCACTCTGTCAATGTATTTTTCAAACTCTTGTAATATATCAAGTTCTCAGGTGCAATTGACAAGGGAGTGCTCATTCTTCTTTCCGTCGTTCTTATCAAGCAGAAATACGATGAAGACGTACGCGCCGGCGTCGCCTGGGAAGCCCAGTGGCTCGTCGCTGTCGTCGTCCTCGTCGCTGGAGAGCGAGTGGTTCTCGCTCGAAGAACTGGAGACTGCGCGCGAGAACTACCTCATGGAGCAGGACAAGGAGCTGCCGTCGCCGCAGGTGTGTGTGTGTCTTCATCACGATACAAAGTCTTCGTCGCTCGTCTATGAGTGAGTTGCTGACGGGTGCTGCCCGTGCGAACACAGGTGAAACTGCGCTATGCGGTTGCGCTTGCGAAGAGCAAGAAGCGCGATGATAAATACCGAGGCGTTGGGCTTCTTGAAGGTGCGTATGACTTCTGATGGTGATGTTGCGTTACGTTGACACTCATGAGTGGGTTCATATCTGCTGTTGCTGGTGTCGTCACGCATTAGACCTGCTGGAGCAGGGCCATGAGCAGAAGGAGTGCCTGTATTGGCTCGCGCTGACGTTCTACGGACTGGGTGAGTACCGAGCAAGTCGCAGCCACTGCGAGCGGCTGATCCGCATGGAGCCGACCCACGCGAAGGCGCTCGCGCTGCACGACTGCATCAAGGAGGTGCTTTCAAAAGGTACGCTTTTCACAAGACAATTCAGTTTGCACTTTGGCTGCCAGGTCACTTACTGCTTGTGATTCTGCTGCTGCTGGTTGGCATTTCAGATGGGATCCTAGGCTTTGGACTGGTCGGCGCCGTCGTGGTCGTGGGCATCGCGCTGAAGTTGCTGTTAAGGAGATGAACCCAAGGCTATCTACCAAGACTCAGAAAGCAAACCAACATCGCCATCCACCCCATGCACTTGGACATCGTGTCGTCCATGATAACCCACCACCGTGAGAACAAGTCAAGCAACTAAACAATCAGCACTGAAACAATCGAAAACTCATATCTATTCCTCTTTCCTACTTACTAATCTGCAGCAGCCTCTCGTTTCGTGCTGCTTGCCTTATTCATCTCTACCTACTCGCCCTCCACGTATAACCAAATGCTGCTGCTCTGTTGTTGTTTCCTTCATGCAACCGACTTAGAGCTGCGCCAGCGCCTGCTGGGCCTCGCCCGAGAGCGCGCTCCAGGCGCCCTGCACCACCGGCGCCGGCAGCTGCGTCTGCAGCTTGGCCAGCAGCACGCGCAGCTGTGTGACGGCCTCCTCCGAGATGATCGAGTAGTCCTCCTCCTCCTCCTCGTTGTTGAGCTCCTCGTCCTCCAGTGGTTCGTGCACTGAAATAAAAACACAAACCAAGACACAACTGTTAGCGCAACAGGAAAACCCACTAGCAACAGCAACATAGGTGCAACACAAGCCTAAACACGCCACTTACTCATGATCGCGGCAAACGCGTTCAGGATGAGCGGCAGGTTGGCGTAATCAGGGCCCAACACACTCGCGTTCCCGCTGTCCACGAGCGTAATGAGGCGCGCGTGCACGTCGCGGGCCTCGAGCACGTCGGTGCGCAGCGGCAGCCACGAGAGCCAGACGGACCAGAGCTTGGCCGCGTCCACGGCGCTCTCGCTGTGCAAAATGATCTTGGACACGGCACTGATCGCGTTGTCGCGCGCGGCGCTGACCTCCTCGTCGTCGACCGTGGCCGAGACGCTGATGAGGTGCACGAGCTTCTCGAGCGAGCTCTGCGCGAAGGGCTCAAAGGCCGCGCCGCACTTCTCGGCGCACACACCGATGCCGTAGGCCGAGGCCTGGATGACCGACGCCGACGTGTCTTCGAGACCCGCGACGAGGTGGTTCAGGAACACGGGCACGAGCTCCTGCGCCGGCTGGCCGCAGTGCTCGATGATGTCGTCGACCATGCAGATTGCCTGGCCGCGCAGCACGTTCACCGTGCCGAGCTGCAGGAACGGCGTGAGGAACGGCAGCAAGTGGTTCTTGAAAACTGGGAAGAACGCCTCCTTCTGAGTCTTGATGATCCAGCCGATCGAGTCGACCATCGAGCGGAAGACGCCTTCTTCGACCTCGTCGTTCTCGCTCTGCTTGATCGCCTCCTCCTCGTCAAAGTCTTCGTCCTGCTGGTTCTCCTCGCGCGCAGCCGTGAGACGCTCGGCCGAGCTCGTCGCCACGGTCTTCAGCACGTCCACGACGCGCGGTGTGTGCTCGAGGGGCACGCCCACGTACACGCCCTTCTCCACGCTCTCCTTGCACACTTCGAGACACGCGGACGTGGCCTCCGCGAATGCACCAAGGCACTCGAGGTCCTCCTCGGTCTGCAATCCATTGAGCAGCGGCTCGAGGAACTTTTCAAAGAGCTGCTGCGGGAAGTGGGGTGCAGTGGCGCCGTAGCCGTAGTTCAGCGTGCCGTCCACGGCGGCGTTGAGCAGCTTGGCCATGCTCAGCGAGCTCACGACGCGGATGTCCTCGACGTACTCGAAGTTGAGCAGCGGGATGAGCACCTCGGCCACCTCGGCGATGTACGGGTAGAACGCGCCTTCGAGGTCGAGCGCGCTCTGGTAGAGCATGTTGCACGCGTTCGTCTTCTCCTCGAGCGCGCTCGTGTTGATCTGCAGGCGCTTCTTGCCCACGCCGCGGATGTCCACGGTCATCGTGTCCTTGCCGTCCGCGGTCTTGCCGGCCTCCTCATTCTCGCCCTCGGTGATGTCTGAGAGCACGATGTCAGGCTGGATCTGCGCGGCCTTGATCAGCGGCGGGATCACGTGCGGCAGGTACGGCACGAAGTCGCCCTTGAGGATGCTGCCGATGCGCACGCACGACTGCGCGACGTACTGCACCTCGGGGCCCTCGAGCTCCTCGCTGGCCTGCACGCGGATGAGGATCTCCATGACCTCCTTGGCGTCGCCCACGAAGCGCTCCTTGCCCACGGCCTGGCCGATGAGCGCGATGGACTCCATGCTCTTCCCACGCAGCAGTGAGTACTCCTTGCCGCGCGCGTTCAGCAGCATGTCCTTAGCCAGCGGGATGAAGATGTCGTAGAAGCCCGTGAAGTCCTCGCCGATGACCTTGGCGATGCTCGCGACCGCCGTGATCGCCTGCTCCTGCACCTGGCGCGGGCACGCGCGCATGGCGTTGAAGAGCGCCTCGAGCAGCGCCTGCGCGTGCGGCCTGACGAACTTGGCCTTGCACACGTTGGTGTTGCAGAAGTTGATCACAACGCTGGCGGCCAGCGCGCGCGTGCGCAACGCGCCCTGCTCGTGCGCAATGAGCGCCGTGAGCGCCGGCATGATCACAGCGTGGAACTTGGCCTGGAAGTTCTTGCCCTTCTCGACTTCGCCGAAGTCCTCGGCGAGCTGCCCGATGCTGTGCAGCGCCGCGTACTGCACGCGCGGGTGCGCGTCGCTCAGGAACGGTACGACCATGCCCACCACGTTGTCAAGCTCGCGGGTCATGAGCGCCTTGGAGCCCTCGCCCAGGAGGCAGATCGCGTACAGCGCCGCGCGGCGCTTGCGCCAGTCGGCGTCGGCCAGCAGCTTTTTGATCACGGGGATCGCCGCGGGCAGCACGGCGCTGCCTCCGAGCGACGAGCTCAATCGGTCGATCGCGGCGGCGCCCGTCTCGCTGATGTTGTTCTCGGCGTCGTTCGACTCGCTAAAGGTCTCCGGGTCGTCGAACTTGGTGACCCACTGATCGTCGTCCTCGACCTCGCACATCATCTGGATCACGAGCGGCACGACCGCCGTCACGAAGTACTGCGACTTGCGCACCATGCCGCCGGCGTTCTCGGCGAGCGAGAGCAAGAATTCGACTGCGAGCTCGCGCGTGTCGGCGTCCAGGTCCTGCGTAGATGAGATGAAGACCATGGCGCGGCCGACGTCGTCGAGGTTGTTGCGGAAGAACTTTGGGTGCAGCTCAGCCACCTGCACGAGCACGGAGAGCACCTCGCGGAACGTGGCCTCGTCACCGGCCTTGAGCAGCGCTTCGATAATCTGTATTGGGCGAGAAAGACGGGTAGCAGGTTAGTATCAATGGAGGAATGGTGGTGGTCATCGTACATGTAGGCAAGGAGCAAATACGTACGCGCAGCATTGGGTTGATGATGATCGCGAACATGACGAGCTCCTGGCGCTCCTCGAGTGTGAGCAGGAAGGCCGACGCGGCCTTGAGACTCGCGATCTGCACTTCGCCGCTCGCGTCGTTGAGCGAGTTGGTGAAGAGCGTGAGGAAGCTCTCCTTGTGCGGCGCAAGCAGCTCGCCAACGTACTCGGCGAGCTTGGCGAGGAGGTCGAACGCCGTCTCGCGCATGAACGCGTCGGCGTGCGTGGTGAGCGCCGACACGACAGTGAGCAGCTCCGGCCACGGCTGGCCGAAGCTCTGTGACACGGACGCGAGCTCGGCGATGAGGTGGCCGATCTTGCGGCGGATGTGCGCGACCGGCTCGGACGCCACGGCCTCGAGCAGCTGCACCTTGAGCGTGAGCTGCGCCTGTTGGTCGAGCTTCTCGTACACGCCCGACTTGACCTCGATGAGCGGGCGCAGCAGCACCGGCGCGAAGGCGCGCGCCTCGGCGTCTTCGCTGGTGCGCAGCAGCTGCACGAGCTGCAGCACGAGCGCCTGCGGGTTCTCGAGCCTGTACTGCGCGTAGGCGGCCTCGGCCTGCTTGCGCGTGGTGTTGTCGTTGGACATGAGCGCCGCCACGAGCGCGAGGAAGTCGGTCATGGTGGTCGACTGTCGTGGGGGGAGGAAGAGAGGGACGGAGACTTTTCGGGTCGGTGGCTGCCGACCTGCAGGCGAGGAGGAAAGTGGGGCGCACGCGGTGAGTGAGGTGGCGGGTGGAGATTGAAAGGCGGCTTTTTCCGCAGCCAGTGATCTTGGTCCCGTCAATTTTGCGCAAGAGAGGGCGGACGCACGGCTTTCATCCATAATAATTCAGCATCTACCATAAATTGTTTTCTTGTAGCAATACATATTTCAGTTCCGAAATCTCATCTGCTGTGTGTTGGCCCGTTTTACTCAGTATACTGATAAGTGATATATACTCATCAATCTCACACTATACTCGCTGGACTCTATGGACTGAATGGAGCTATATTATGGATTGAAATCACAAAATGGTGACCCATTTCAAAATAGAGAGAAAAGAAAGGACAGGTGTGTAACGTAACCACATTCACTAGGTTACGATAAGAGAAGTGGCGTAACCGTTGCCTTCGTCCAATTGAAGCCTGAAACGTACATCGAAGGGCTCAATGGGGGGCGACATGCTGCACGCGCCGCCTCCGCGTGCGCAGGACGCCAGCAGTCGCAGTGCACGGCCTGCATCGTCAGCCAATGGCGTATCTTTAGCTGTCGCTGGACCCGCTGCTTATACTGATCACGGCAGCAAGCGCGGTCTGCGTGAGCTCAGCGGTAGCTCCTCGCCGTCCAGGAGCGAACACCTCTCAGTGACGACAGAGGCGGCGATCCGATTGCTCCCAGGAAACGACGTACGCTAATGGGTCTCGTGTACGATCTGCAGCTGTGTAATGGAGTGGTGGTACTAACATGTTGCACCTTTGCTGCGTTTATAATGAGACAGCGCTGTGCGGACTGCAAGGCGATCTACCCGCAGTGGTCGGCCGTGTCGTTTGGGATCCTCGTGTGCCTGTCATGCGCAGGCAAGCACCGATCTCTCGGTGTGAGCGTGAGCTTCGTCAAGTCGCTGGGTATGGACAGCTGGTCGCAGAGTGAGCTCCGGCTAATAGAGGTACGCATGAGCCTTGGACGAATGGCAACCTGTGTGGGTTGCGTTACTCTTTATAAAATGCTCATGCGTTACGTATAATAATGTGTTGTGTCCTGCAGGTCGGAGGCAACGCCAAGTGGATTGCAGTGTGTATAGGGGCGTCCACAACCGACCTGCTACTGGAAGAGAAGTACACGTCGGGGGTGGCAAAGGCGTACAAGAGCAGGTAAGTTCTCTACGAGTCATCTATTCACCAGATACAATCGTTCTAAGCTCTGTCAATACTCTTATTTGCTCCATTAGGATGTCGCTCACTGCCTCGGATCCATCTGCATCAAGCTCGCTCACAGCAACAGAGTTCCTCTCGATGCTCGTGAAAGCGTCGACGGCCTCCATCGACAGCGTTGACGACAGTCTGCTGCCGTCCACACCTGAAATCGCTGTTCTACCAGGTTTGCGCCCTCTGAGCTCTGCCCTCCTTACTGTATGAAGACGCGGCAGGCAGTCTGAGCTAAACGACTTTGTTCATTCACAGTGCTCTCTCTTTCACCGCCTCAAGCGCCTGAGATCGTCGACGAGAAGAACAGCAACTCTAGCTGCGATGCCATCATCCTTCCTGCTCCTGTCAACACGGATGCACTGTCTGTCAAGTGCACCACATGTCGCTTCTCCGTGCCACTCAAGCTCCTGGACTCGCATTCGCAAGAGTGCGTCGTCAGTGCCGCTGTACGCTTAATACCATTGCCCATGCAACAATGTACTTGTAACTATACAAATCGAGAGCTAACACTTTGTCGTTCTCTTGTTTGTAGACTGGTGTCGTGTGGCGCAAGTACGAGCGACACCTGGGCGTCCCAGGATTGTCGCTGGGCATCAGTCTCACGAAGACAACAGGGGGTTTTGCAGAGATCACGCGCGTGGCACCCGGCGGCGAGGCCGAGCGACTCAACGTGCTCGTGGGGAGCTACGTCGTGGGTCTCAACGCCGTCAAAACATTCGAATTTGAAGAAATCGTCGAGCTCGTGCGGACGTTACCACGGCCGATCCTTTTCCGCTTTGTGTGTCGCCCAGGCAGCACGACCAGCACTTCTTCCGTGACGAGGACTAGTGTTGTTGTATCCGCAGGGGTGCCCAGGACGATCTCCTCAGTGCCCGAGCCTATCAGCATCGACGTGGAGATCACGTTCGACGAGAAGGAGCTCGGCTGCACTCTCCAGGTGCGCGACTTTGTGTGCGTCGTGCACGAGGTGGACAAAGGTGCATGCTGAGACTCGCGAGATTTCAATGTGTGTTTGGTTCCATCTGACTCACTGACCCTCTCGTTTTCTTGTCTCCTTTAGGCGGACCAGCACACAGGCGCGGCGTGCTCGTCGGCTCTCGCATCGTCGAGGTGAACGGCCGTAAATTCCTCAAGCCGGAAGACGTGATCCAGGCGATTCAGACGAGCAGACGGCCCATGCGCGTCCGCTTCCACCGCGTCGAAGGGCTCATGCGTGGCTGGAATCGACGATAACAGGCAGACGTGACGACACGACGCAGCACTCGCAATCTTAGACGCATAGACAAACACCTTCACAGAACAGGATGTACACTCACGAACACACATAGACTTCTTGCCCATTTTGCCTAGGAAACCATCACCACCGTGGCTTCCTTCTATAAGCTTGTTCATTACCGCGAATGATAACAGCAACACACGCACACACTATACACAACATCTCACAACCATATCAGCGCACAGCGGCCAGAGCTAGATGGGAAATCCATACCGACCTCTCTCTTTCGCGCTCAGACATTTGGAAGCAAGGCCCCGCCAGCGCCAATCGCGTTCCGCTTGTAAGCATCCACGACAAAGTCTGCTGGACGCTGGTGTTGCTGCTGCAGCTGTCTTTCCTGGAGCGAAGAGAAAAACGGATGCAGCAGCACGCTCTTCATCGTCGGTCGCTTCCCCGGGTTGAAATCCACGAGACTCATCAGCAGCTCCATGCCGCCAGGGACAGCTTCGATGCGCCCACGGCCACGCTGAATCATTGGGTGTGAACCAATTTCCAGGGAGTACTGCGCGCGATCCTGGTCAAAGTGGGTCTTGGCAGAATCTGGACTCTTTACTGCTCTCGCAGCCGCAGTCGCGCTTCGCGATCGTCGCGTTGTCATCGCAGCCGGGGCCACTGTGTTCGGTCGCAAGTGCTTCAAAAGCACTCCCCAGACTTTGTCAACGCCCTTGTCAGCACTGGGGTTGTCCTCTGGCAAGCCAAAGAGCACGAGGTATCGGTAGAGCGTGTGGTACAACACGTTCTCCTGGTCGTCCCTGATCACGCGCTTGAGCACAGTAAAGCCCGACGTCTTGCGGGGGTTCTACGTGTTGCAAGTCATTAAGAAGCGCATTAATAATTGAATCACAGTTCATACAAAGCAATAGCTCCCACAAGCCGCATGTAATCAACGCACCGTCCAGACGATTTTCAGATCCTTCAGCAGACCTGCTGGGCACCGCACATCCTCGAGAACCTCTTCGTACGGGGCACTATAAATCAAGATATAGCACAAATCAGGCACAGAGTTAGCTAATCAAACAGCTTTTGGCGTTGTTCAAAAAGACAACACACCTCCCAGTGAACAGGTGAAGAAGACTCAGTCCCAAAGAAAAAGTGTCGCCAGCAAAAGACTGCTCAGCGGCATCGCCCTCGAGCAAAAATTCAACCGGCGAGTTCTCGAGCGTCGTGAACTGGTCCAGCGCCACCGGTTTGCCGAGGCTTTCGACATTAGACTCGGCGGTGCCGTAGTCTGCGAGCTTGATCCAGTACGAGAAAGTGGCAGGAAGACGCAGCTCGAACGATTTGTCGCCGACCAAGTACGACAAAATGAGGTCTTCGCCATCCACTTTGTTCAGGTCCTGGCGATCGATGTCTTTCAGGAAAAAGTTGAGCAGCTAAACAACAGATACATCAAAACTGTGAGCTGGTTATCGCACAACCCCATGCAGTAACAACATCTTACCTTGATGTCACAATGACGGAAGTGGAGACGTTCGCGAGCGCAGTACAAACTGAACACCATTTGGAAGAAAAACGGCACAACGACGGTCTTGAGTGGCAGCAGCTTGTCCTTCTGCAGGCTGATGAAGTCCTCGAGGTCGCCGCCGTCGCAGAACTCCATCTGGATGTACTGGTACAGTCCATTACCACCACTGGCTCCTGCCATGGACGAGCGGAACGCAGCAAGGGACGCAGGGTCGACGCTGAGTCTCCTGTCGGTGAGGATGTCGCTTGGCTTGCGATGTTCAGCGCTTCCCCAGCGATCCGGACGTGGACGATCAGCCGACACGAACGTGTCGTAGATCTGCAAAAAGTTGGGACAGAACTTGGTCTGCACGAGCTCCGATAGCAGGATCGTGTGCGCGATCTCTTGGCGCACCACGCTCTGCTCAGATGAAAGATAAGTTCACATCGAAAGTGAGTACAATATTGCACATCAGCGAAAAGGAATAATCATTCCATACCTGGTTGCCAGTGCTTTCGATGGTACCGATGTCCATGACACTGATGGCTTCAAGGCGCTTGTGACGTGTCGAAAACACCTTGTGGACTTCTTTGTACGCGCCATCCGAGAGGTAGTGACCGCGAGGGTAGTCCTTGTACACCTCGACCATGGATTTACGCGATTGGCTAAGAAAAAAGGTAAGAGAGAAATTAACCACAACGTTAGTAGAGGGAGGCCAACATTGTCAACATGGTCGGTCGCATGAACTTACTTGAAGGAGTTTGCCATTGCCCACGCGTACGCACTGCATAGTCAGAATTGTACAGACACAGAAAGCACGAAGTTAGGACGCGGATGATGGTTGCGAATACAGCCCACACACAGCAACAGCAACCGAGATATAACCGTACATGTTGGTGATGCTTCGCCACGACGACGACACGTTCCGCAAGACGTCTCGGAGGGCCGCGACCGGGAGCACCCGAGAGTGCAGCACGAGTCGGAGCACGTTGTCCGCTAGGATTTTCTTCTGCTGAAGCCTCAAGTGCGCATGGTGCTTTTGATCCATCGTCGACGACCGTCGGCCACCGGCGGACAGCGCTCTCGCCTTCGATGACGACCTCGGCGCTTGTCTCGTCAGCGAATCTCTCGTGAGAGACGTGCGAGCCAGCGAGGACGACTGGCTTCCAAGCGACAGGCTTCCAGCCGACGCACGGCCCAGCAAGAACGACGATGTCCCAACGGAATCACGATCGATCGCCTGTAATTCACCAACTGCAGACTCTCGCGGCAGCGGCGCGACATCATCCTCCGCTTCGTCCTCGTCCCACTCCAAGTCGTCCTCCATGAGCGACGGCAGAGCCGCGTGCGCAATCGGCACGATCGAGATCCGTCGTCCGGCAATGCGCCCAAGGCGAGAGAGTCGTCGCGCGCGGCTTTTCTCCTTACGCACCGACGGCTGCGCAAGCACTTCCTCCATCGCGTCAGCGATCTCCATGTGGCGTGACGACGAGAGGATGCGGTCGTGCTCAGTGAGCGACAGGATCTCCAGCTTCTGGGCATCAAGCGTGCTGAACAAGTCCTTGAACGGCTGCAGACTCGGTTCGTCTTCGAGCGACTCCATCGTCATGGTCGTGTCGAGAAGCGCTCTGCTTACTGCGGTTGTCTTGCGACTGGTGCTCTTCGCGCCAACGTCGATATCCATATCTTCGTTTCCATCCTCGTCACTACAATAACAATGATACCCATTCGTTAAATCAACAAAAATGATGGGATTACGGTGACGCAGCACACATAAGAACGTACCCAGTGAGCGGTGGCAACACGCGCCGGTGCAGCTCGTGGCGAATGATGTCCGCGCGGAGACTCGTGATGCGGAACAAGTAGCGGTTCACACTCGTCATCGCCGTGAACCCGAGCGCCAGGAGCCACTCGGTGAGGCGCGCGCGCTCTTTCTTGCGCTTCCACGCTGTCGCGGTCGGCGTCTTGACCATGTAGCCCTGGCCAAAGCCAAACTCACTCGCGATCTGCGCCTGGTGACGCTCGTCCAGCTGCTCCGCGAGGTACTGCACGAACTTGTCATCGGCATCTCGAATCAGCTCCTTTGCGCTACGTACAACCAGCGGTGCATGTGTAATCGCGCGAGCCTGTTATAGCCAAACACATAGCCACACAGAGTGAGCATCATGTGCTTGAGCCCAGCTGCCAGCAACGAGCACTACATGACGTAGCCTCGTATGCAGTGAGACACTGTACCTGAACGTTCACAATGCTTGTTGCCTTCTTGGGGCGGCTCTTGCTGCTGCTAGTGGCCATGCCAACACATGGCGGCTTGCTGCTGCTGACTGCCACTGGCACCTTAGGCGCGGGCTTTGGCTTGCGCTGGGCTTGTTTTCCCACCGCGCCTGCCGCTGCAGCAACAGCTAGAGCCCCACGACGACGGCGCTTCTGCGGAAAGCTGATCTGCATCATCTCCTCATCCTCGTCCAGCTCCGGCTCAATCTCTTGCTCCTCGTCGGAGGACGACAGCGGCGAGCGGCAGATCCCGCCGCGCATCATTTTCGTCTCTTTTCGTGCTTTTTTTCTGTTCAAATAGCGAAATGGCGGGTGGCGTGACCCACACAAAGCTTACATGTTTTTGATTTTTTAAGAGCATTTTTTTAAAAAGAAATGTTTTTTGTTAAAAAACAAAAACCATTTCTGTTTTCAAAATCAATTTTTCTGATCGCCGGGTTTGATATCACCGAGCGAAAAAGACCCAAAAAGCCGCGCTTCAAACCCCCAAAAATGGCGTGAAGGAAACCAATTTTTCAGGTCAGGTCAGGCTGTTTGGCAAAATGATAACAATACTTTACATCTTGATTAAAGTTTTTTAGCTTTAATCAAGGTGTAAGGTATTGCTATCATTTTACAGAGGTATCAAGTTTGAAAGGTTTGAAAATTTCTTCAAGCAAATAACCTCTGCAGAATGGTAGATAATTTTTTTATGACTGTTACCATTTTGCGCAAGTTCTCTTTTTTTAGATTTTTTTAGTACAGACAACCCTCCCCAAATAGATAGTCTGCCGTGGACGATATTCATATTCACTATCACAGTATATCCAGTAAGCAAGTGATACTGATATTGTAGGATAAGTACCCTTATTCCGAACGGCATGTGGGCGGTCACCTATCCCTATTTCTTTATGTCTGCTGCCCGCCAATAGAATTAAAATTTCGGTAATATTAGCCAATCAGCGACTACTTTCGATCAATCCAATTGCAGTCCAAATTATTTTCGGAATGGAGCTATCTTATTCGATAATTTCCCAAACAAACGAGCCTCAAATGTCCAATTATCCAATAAGACCGCCCTGGTTCGAGTTGCACTTACTAGCGAATTGCACTTACAAAAATGCGCGCCAAAGGTCACATAGCGATCAAGTGGCCAATGGTCACCAGCAGGTCAGAGCAGCGCTAGTGCAAGGTCACTAGCAGCTCAGAGAGCAGCGCTCGCGTGGACGGTCGCGCAGCTCTTTGTGCGCCGCTGCACAATCACGAAACAGACCATTTGTTGCTCTGCGTCACAAGGCAGAGAGCGCAGCGGGGATTGAACGTCCCTCGTGAAAGCAAAGAACAGGAAACTGCTGCATTTAAATGTTTAGAGGAGTTCTTTGTTCAAGTTAATATGGACATGTCTTCTCTTGATGCTATCAGTGCTTCTCTGAGAGACAGTCCAACTGCACCACAGCAGAATTTCTATAGTCTCCTAACAGCGTTCTCAATTTTCTTGCAGACGAAGACAAGCCCTCGATCCCGTTCCTCTGATGGGCTGCTTGCGAAAGCAACAACGCTAGGATATTACTCTCAGGTGGTAAATTTCCTGAGAGAGAGGTAGGGGGGGGGGGGGG
>JAASFY010001045.1:0-12782 GCA_023334035.1 Globisporangium okanoganense
CCCAATTGGCTGGCTGTGGGCTTTTGGCGAGAGGGGACACCACAAAAAGGCTTTTGGCGAGACATACTGAGATGCCGTCTAAAATAACAGGAAATTAACAACAGGAAATGTATCGGGAAGTGCAGGACATACTGAAATGCCGTCTAAAATAATAAGAAATTAACAACAGGAAATGTATCGGGAAATGCAGGACAAAAATGAGCACAATCATTGAAGGAAGGTGTAGAATTTCAAGGGAAATGTGTCGTCGCTGCTTCCTTGTCTTCTGTTGCTGCTGCTCTCTGTCTAGGCACTCGCCACTGCCAGACGCTCCTGGCAGCGCTTTTTAATCATCGCAGCATCATTGGTGGCGGAATCTGCCTTGTCGCTTGTGGCAGCGGATGCGCGACGCTTCCGCATGGTCGCATTCAGCCACGCCTGGAGCTCCGAGCGCGGCAAGGTCTCCTTCACATTCTGTTGCAACTGCTCTTCATCGTTCAAGACCTTTGGCAGCAAGAAGTAGAACGAAGTAGAGCCCACTCGCACCTCGTTCTGGGTCTGCAGTGCAAGCGGCTCGTCTTCCAGTCGCACGCTGCAGCCATTCACAGAAATCGGCACCTGGGCGCTCAGGCATTCGATGGTGAAGTGTTTCGCCTTGAAATCCCACGAAATCACCGCGTGCTTCTCGGAAATGGACTCCTCTTCTCCGATTTGGCAATCGACACCGCCGCCAGCAAGTCCATTTGCACTGCTGATGCCCAGCTGTCTGTAGAAATCGCGCCAGCGAGAGCTTAGCCGACCCAGAACCACGTAGGGCTCCATCATGAAGTACTCGAAATTCGATCCCTAGCAAGAAACAAAACCCGACAAATTAGCATAAGAGGTTGAACGTCAGGGCATCAACTTTCACACGACACACACACATACCTGAAGCTTCACGTAGGCACGTGGACACGATTGCGACGTCTTCTTCCTCTCGCGAAGCTGGGCATTGATGAAGCAATTCTGCTGAATTGGATGCAGCAGCAGACGACTGGCTTCCTTCTCCAGTTCGTCGCATCGGCTCTCAACATCAGGTGGCGAATGCTCGACGCGCTCATGAAGCTCCAGAAGATCGCGCGAGCTGAACCTCGCAGCGCAGGAGTCGCACTTGAACACAAGGTGGCGGTCGATGAAAATCTCGCATTCCTGGGTCAACGAGATCATGGCGGTCCTTCCACCAATATCGTCGTTCATGTGGTACAGCACTGCTCCGTCCAGCATATTGGACCCCTCGTAGTCATCTGGATACGCGATGTTGCCCTTCTCGTCCAAGTACTCGTCGCCCTTCGACTGGTTCAGCAAAACCACTTTCGGCACGATGCACTTTCGATCCATGCACGACTGCTTGCGTAGCCCAGGGCCTCCGTATTTCTTCTTATCGAGACAATGTCGGCACTTCATGCAGTCAGGAGCCGTACAGCCAACGCACTTGCCGCATCGCATTTCCCGCGTCCGGGACGATTTCGAGCCAAAGTCGCCATTCGATTCATCCGGGTGGCTTGACTCAAAGTCGTCGTCTTGGAGCTTCTCGGTCGACAGCAGATTGATATCGCCTGGGAAGAGTGGCCGGCCTTCAGACGACCGCAGGAACTCGTGACCATCGGAATCCGAGTGCACTACTTCGTGAGACGCAAACGATGAGTCGCGATCGCTGTCCTGCGAGTAGTACGACGTCGCTCCGTCGTCATGGTCTTCTTCGCCATCGAAGTCGGTGTCGTACTTCTCGCTCGTCGCGTCTTCATCGCCGTCCTCGTGCTCTCCTTTCCCCGACTGCTCCTTTGTGACTCTCGCCTTCTTCGATTTCCTGACTGCCATTCCCCACCGCCTTGGACTGATACACTTGCGGTTCTTGCACGACTGCTTGCGCAGACCAGGTCCGCCGTACTTCTTCATGTCTTGACAGTGTCCGCACTTCATGCAGTCATCCGCTAGGCACCCTGCGCACTTTCCGCATCGACTGATTCGCTTTCGCGACCGTGGCGTTCCATTACTCCCTCTTCGTTTCTGCAATCAGCACGGATGAAAACACACAAATCAGCAAACCTGACCATAATACAGCGGCAGTCACACTGTCACCAACCTTGTGGGATAGCTGGATCGACAGGTCTTCACTCAATCTTCTCGCCTTGACCTGCACATAAATATGGTGAGACGGGTGCCATAATTGACTCACTCGTACTTGCTAAGCAGCGTACCTTTTCACGCACAGCGGTTCCCGTCTTGCTCTTCGGGCTTTTCGACTGGCGTGTCTTCGCATCACCAAGTTTCAGTCTGCTGGACACGGTCCGCTTGAGTCCTCCACTTCTATTCAAGAGGCTCAGTGTCGTCAGCTCTTCATCACTCTTGATGATCGAGTGCTGATTGACTGATGCGAGAAACGCTTGGACGTCTTTCGGGTCGGAGCTGATGGTAAAAGCCTCGATCGTATCACGCAGTCGACGAATGAAGGGGGCTTCGAATGCGGCGTAAGTCCAAGCCTGTGTGGTCGAACGATGCAAAGCGTTAGCACCAGCATCAAAAGCTGCATCCGATTCAAAGACAGTGTCACGTACCAACATTTTCCGCCGAGACGAGAACAGTCCAGGGAGTAGAAACTGGAGTACTCGACGCGCGTCGACGTGGAATTCTCGGTGCGCGATTAGCAAGCGGTGACGAGCTCGAAGACACAAAAACTGCAACCATAGCGCGTCCAGCTGTTCCTGGAACCCCACATGCAGAGGGACTTCGACGAGAGCCAGCTGCCACTGGATGATGCCTAGCGTTTGCACATCTTCTGCAAAGATGTCGTAGCTGGTAAGGAGCACGTGGGGTGTTGGCTTCTGTCTGGAAAAGTACTCGGTGCTTAGAGCGGCGAGCACTTGCTGTCGGTCTTGCTTCTCGCCCCAGTACGGATAGATTTGCGTTTGATCATTCGCTGCGAGTTGTGACTTCCATGCGAGCAGCTCACTATTTGCCGCAATGACGATGTGGAGACCAGGACTCTGCTGTCGCCGGGACAGGTCGACCATGTGAGCGCAAAGCTATGGTAGACAATGCAGCGCATACACGAACTCAGTTAATTAATATCACACAAAAACATCAAAATAACTTCTCTCTGACTCACCTTTTGACGGTGTTGGTCGCTATGGGCATCAGCTACGACCACCCCATTCAGCCCTCGCCGGTACATCAGGTCGAATCTGGCTGCATCGTCATTCAATTCAGTCTGTTTCAGTTGTTCACTTCTCACAGTGGTGCTTGGCGGCCGAACGCTCTCCAACATCGATGGCCAGTGCGTTAGTGTTGACTCTGATGCGCCTTTCTTGAAAGGGTTTTCAGGCAAATTCGTCGATTCGCTCCTGATCTTGTTGGTGGGTGAATCGCCAGTGCGTGAATGCGTCCACCTCTTTGAGCCCACGTGTGATCTACAGGCAGACACGTGTTAATAATTCAGCTCCACGGCGCGATTTAGAGCTCCAGGTAACAAGAGATAATGCCAAACCCACCGTTTCCACTCGGCATCAAAGTCTCTCAGAGCGCGTGTGTGGTCGTAATACAGCTGCAGCGTCGTGGTGTGTGCTGCGCGGTTGATCCTATGAGCCTCAGTTGGCACGCGTTGGTCCAGCATCACACTGGCAAAGAGCTCAAGCTCCGACACCAGATACTCGTTGAGAGCGCGGTTGCCGTCTGGAGCGGTGCGAATCTTGAACCGATCTAGGTTGCTGCTGGTGTCGATGGCGATGACAACGTGGGGACTAAGCTGAGCTGGAAGAGCTAAGGTGGGATCCGCTTTTAAATGCTCGCTTCTGCTGTGGCGCTCCTGTGTCTCCAACCGCGTTGACTTTTCACATCACATTCATATAATCAATCGTCAATAAATAAATACATATCGGATGACAACATTTGATCGCTGCAGTCGCACATACCTTGGAAATGGAGTGCTTCGCATCACCCTCACGTGAGCTGCTTGCTTTCGCATTCCGTTGCGTGTTTTCAGAGAACTTTAGCTTCTTCGCAGCAGGCGCTTTCGAGATCTTCTTTATCAGTGGCTCGTCGTCCTCAGTGTCGTAGGACGCTGAGCGTATCCGCTCCGCAATGGCTGGTGACGACTCTGTCCTCGCTGTCTTTCCATTGGTCGCATCAGCATCTGGAGGCGAATCAAACACGCGGCCGCTCGGGATCTTACGGACTGGTCCACTCGCGCGCATACGTGCAACTTCCATCTTGATGCGGACGCGCTCAAGATCCACACTCGTCTTCATGGCGCCACTCACCGTCGTTTCCTCTGGCTGTGCACTGTTTGAATACAAATACCCCCACGCATACGGCAATCACGAAGCATTAGAAGCCCATATCATGAAAAGAAACACATATATACACACACATATAACCTTACAACTTGGGCAGCGACACGTACCTCGTGGGCTCCGCGTCGTTTCCGTGGTGCCCAATCGCCTCGTCGTCGCGCGGGAAAGTCGGCTGCTCTTCTACGCTGCTCGGCTGTTCTTCCTGTAGCTTGAAAGCGGTTCTAATAGGCAACAAGCCGTCCGTCGGAGACACCGGCGGCTCGAGGACCTCGGATGGTGGTGGCGCCTCTGTCGCCAGAGACACTCGGTCGTCGTCGTCGTCCATGGCGCGACGGCGCAAAAGCTCCAATTGAAGGGGAAGAGGGGGCGCGGGGAAGAGGGCGCGCGCCAATCGACTTTCCACCGACAAAAACAAATCGTAACTTTTAAGCTTGCTTTATATATACCGGTATAGGAAATCTTCAACTGCGTTTGTGGAGGCTGTAACCTATATAAAAATTGTTGCGCTATTCATTTGTTTATGGATGCTGCAACATACGAAGAAGAACATGTCCATCTCCTTTTTTGTTCTCATGGACAGTCTAGATAAAAAAAAAACAGGATGGCGAAGAGCAAGCGGAGCGACATGGCGAAAGCGGAGGAGTGCCCAAGGAAACTGACAGCGTCACAAGAACGGCGTGTGTACACATGGGTATGTGATATCGCAATGTCGTACACTGCTGCCATCGCGAATGCAATCGAGGAGTTCACCATTGACCCAAAGAAGCCGTGCAAGATGTCCAAGACGGCACTGAAGCGAATGTTGAAAGAGTGTGACGCTCTACCAGAAAGCAACCATTATGCAGAGACCCTCATGTTTGGGGATGACAAGGTCCGCCCGCGCAGCGAGTGGAAGAGAATGATCGTCGACGGCGAAGAGGTCGATGTGGCGCCGTCCGCGGTTGCGTTCGATCGCATTTGTGAGCCCCTGCGCAAAGCAACAACGACGGTCGACATTTGCATGTACTCCTTCACGGACAAGAAGATATGTGTGTCATTTATGTGATTGGTTGAACCGTGAGCTAACATGTGTCATTATTTTGTGCAGCTCGCAGACATATTGATCGCGAGTCCCGCGGTTATCTGCGTGATTGCAGACAAGAACGCGAGCGATCTCAGCACAGAGCTCAATCGCATGTAAGATGCAGTAAGTACCGCAAGTGTACAGTCGTTTCTTGCAGGTTGATTAAATATTTTGGTTTGACAGGTGAACATCCACGCGCGGTTCAAGCCAACAAACCAAAGAATGCATCACAAGGTACGCGCTTGTCTCATTTGACACCTCATCCCGCTCGATAAGTCTCACGAGTGATGCTGTCGACTACACAGTTTTGCGTGATTGACAAGAAGATTGTCATTAACGGTGAGTTTGGCTGATGTTGTTCGTCTTGTTTTTTTCTGATTCTTGACATTGTCTCTCGTTCTTGTGCATTTTCGATAAGGGTCGTACAACTTTAGTGCTGCTGCGCGCACTACAAACGATAAAAACACTATTATTTTGCGGGGATTCGGCTCAGCTCGTATGCTATGTAATTATGTGTGGAGTGTTTGTTAGCTAATAGCTAATTAGAATTGTCTTTATATACAGGAACATCTATTGCGATCATCAACCTATTTATCCACCGACAAACGACTTTAAAAAGGGTTTGAGACAGTTTTAGAATTAGCTAATCGGTGTAAAAGAAAAGACGAAGAGTGTTAAACGTTGTGAACTGGCGTTGACCAGAACGATGAGAGAAAAGAGGAACAAATTCGCCACACACAGCTCAAACAGCTTGCACGAGTGCCTCTCACTCGTACTGCCACGCTGAATAGTAACCGCTGGATAGGAGTACTTAGTGCATATACATGTATGCCGCAGTGCGTGTAAGATATATCGTCAACCTATTGTTTGTGTTTGGTTCATTATAATTGCGCGCACACTTTTTCATCCAGCATGCTGTGTGGCATTCCTTGCTAAAACTGCCACGCTCAAATGTGCACATTCACCACTGGACATATATGCCTACCAATGTATGCCACTTTTCAGCTGTATTTCTCTCGTTTATATATATGTTTGCGCCGAATGCCCAGGGGAAACTGGGCATTCTGGCAGTTTTATATATAAATCGGCCGATCAAGGGCGCAAGCAAAGTGGGGTGATAAAAATAACATATGCGTCTAATAAGGGTCAGTATTCTGTTTTTATATATAAACAAGGCTTGAGATCTCTAAACAAGACCCTTAATTGGCCGAATTACAATCGATTTGGGCAAACTGAGTGGTTATCGCAATACGCAAACCTTCAACAGAAAAATGAAGCTTTACAGATCGAAGCGCACGCGCCAACCACCGACAAGTGCGCCAACTGTTGTCAGCGCTTACAGTCCAATTACTCCGCCTGCTGTCAGACCAAAGCAATGCACAAGAGGAAGCTGGGGCTCATAATGAGCATGCACAAGAAGAAGTTGAGGCGAGCATTTTCTTATTGGTTACGTTTTTGAATATATATTTAAACGTCATATTTATTGTAATATTAGATATTATGTTCTGTAAATATTATTTTCTACTCCAAATAAATACTATAACTACAAAATTAGTCATATGTAATTAAGTGAATTTTCTAAATCGTACCTACAAGAAAGCTTGAGGTTTTAGAATTCTTTGTATTTAAGGGATTTTTTGAGGTTTTTGTAATGAAACTGAAAATAGTGTGGTCCACATAGTGACAATCAATACTCTATATCTTGATCAAATCACCCAAAAAGGGCCCAAAAGTTGCGCTTCAAATCCAAAAAGTGGACGCGAAGGAGCGCTTTTGGGGCCTTTTTCGTTCAGTTATATCAAACCCGGCGATCAGGAAAATTGATTTTGAAAACGACATCACAGATCCTTTGGTGGTGACCAAAAGTCATTTTCGTTGGTGGGGAATATGTCGCGGACCAAGAAGGCGCGCACGAACGGCGGCGGCGAGAAGCGCAAGACGGACGCCACCCCGCAACAGCAGCAGCAGGGCGCTACTGGCAGCAAGCATGCAGATGGTGCGAAGAAGCAGAAGGTGGCTGCACAGAAGAAGCCGCAGGGAGACTCCAAGAGCATCGCGGCCGTGACGCTCACGGAGCTGCTCGGCGGCATGGATCTGGACGTGTTCTTGGCGCAGTACTTTGAGAAGAAGCCGCTGCACGTGCGCAGCAACGGAAAGCACAAGGTATACATACACCTTTTCGCTGTAGTGTAGGATGCGTGGCTGTCTATCTATGTGTCGTTATGCTGACTGCACATGCTGTGTCCAATCTATAGCTCTTCCCACGCGATCTGTTCTCCAAAAAGCGAGTCCTGGAAACGGTCCAGCAGAACCAGTTGGACTACGGAACGGACCTAACGATCTGCAAGTACGTGGATGCCGAGCGCGAGAACTACGACGGCGAGGACGAGAACTTTGCGTCGCGCAAGAAGGTCGCGCGGCTCTTTGAGCAGGGCTTCAGCTGCCAGTTCTACCAGCCGCAGCGCTACGTCGACGAGCTCTTCACGATTAACGCTGCATTTGAGGCCTACTTTGGCTCTCTCGCGGGCGCGAGCGCGTACCTGACACCGCCAGCTGCACAGGCGCTTGCTCCTCACCACGACGACGTTGAAGTGTTCATTCTGCAGACTGAAGGACGAAAAAAGTGGAAGCTCTACCACCCGATCACCGAATTGGCTGGCGAGCACAGCAACGACCTTTCACCCGACCAGATCGGCGAGCCCTGGATGGAGCTGACCCTGGAAGAAGGCGACGTGGTACGTCTAGGCTCACTATCCGTTTGAACCCCGTGGTCAGCTGTTGTAAGTCTGACCGTGTTACTTATGTCTATGAACAGCTCTACTTCCCGCGGGGTGTGATCCATCAAGCCGCGACGGACGACAAGCAGTTCTCGACCCACGTGACCATTTCCGTGTACCAGCACAACGCGTGGGCCAACTTCCTCGAAGTCGCTCTGCCTCGTGTCATCCGTCGCGCCTTCGACTCGGACGTGAGATTCCGAAGCGGTCTTCCGGTCGCGTACCTAGAATACATGGGCTCGCAGTTCGTCTCCGACTCGGAGAAGGCCCAAGAGTTCACCAAGTCGCTTAAGGATTTGATTGGGAAGCTCGCTGAGAACGTGGACGCGAGCGACCTGCAGGAGGCTGCCGACGAAGCCGCAATGGACTTTGTCGCCAACCGTTTGCCTCCGAGTCTGGATGAGAAGGTCGACATGTCAATCTCGCCTCTGGATGGCAAGGTCGGCATTCGCTTCAAGGACCGATCTCACGTGCGCTTGAGCATGGGCGAAGACGATATGAAAGAGGCGTTCGTCGCGCTGTACTTTTCGTCCAAGAACTGCCGCACGCACCACATGGGGATCTGCACCTGCCGCGCGGCCTTTGACGACGAAGAGGGGAGCGACGAGGAAGGCAGCGACGGTGGTGATGGCAGTGGGGACGACGAAGGAAGGAAGAGCGACGAGGACGATGAGAGCGACGGCAGTGACGATGGCGAAGGCGATGACGAGATGCGTGCTGCAATGGGTCAAGTGCCAGTTCCTCCGCAGAGCATCGCGTTCCCAGGAGAGCTCGCGCAACCGCTGCTCAAGCTGTACGCGGCGTACCCTGTGTTCGTGAAAGTGGATGCGCTGGACGACGACGCTGCTGATGAAACGTCCATCCGCGGCATGCTCCTGCGCCTGTGGACTGAAGGGCTCCTGGAGGTTCGTAAGCTTTGATAGGCTGTACATACGTGGTACATACGTACTTAGGGTGGTAGCACATGAACAAAAACAGTCATACGAACCACAAACTACATTCATCTCAGACAACCGTGTGTGAATGATAGAATCTAGTCTCCCACCTCTCCACCCCTCTTTCTCAGTCTCGACCTCGCGTTTCTAAGCAACCTTTGGAATCCTCTTCAGCTGGGAATCCATCAAAAGTATGCTTATCTGATGCAGTCCATGATCGTCTGGCTGATCTCCTCGCTCTCGGAGCGAACCGCCATCTGGAGAATCATGCCACCGCTCTGCTCATCCAGCGATATTCTGGACTTGACGAGCACCTTAACGCCGCCGACAAAGACGCCCGAGAGCAGCAGAATGTGCGCCTGCACCTTCGGCTGCGGCGTGGCCGTGTTCTCGCACGGCTGCATGCCGAGGTTGTCTATCACGGCCGCGACGCCCTCCACGAGGCTCTTGTACTTGAGCGCGTAGCTACCCTTCGCCTCGGCGCCGTCGCCAATATGCTCCCACGCCGAGCGGAAGTCGCCCACGGGGACCTTGGCCACTAGGTCGTTTGGACCGATTTCAAAGTCTTCCATCGGGTATTCCTCATCAAAGCCATCGTCTTCAGCTTCGCCGGTCGACGGGTTCACCTCGTGCACCTTGAACTTAAGCTGTTCACGCAAGATAATACACAATTAACATGGTCAGACAACACAAATCATAATCTGATAGCAGTACACATGTGCTATGACAACATACCTCGTTCGCGATCTGCACCACTGGGTACACACCGTCGCCAATGTGTTTGAGGCAGACGTAGCACGAGCCAGTCTTGCCGTACGCGAGCTCCTTGAGAGGCACCACCGAGTGCACCTGCCAGACGTCGTCCGGGTCCATTGCAAAGCCAACCGAGACGTTCGTCAGCAGCTGGTCGTTCACCGTGTTCATCACCTTGAACTGCAGCACCAAGTGCTCCGAGAACATGTGCTTCGTGCAGCTGACCACGTACTCCACTTCGGCCTCCGTAAGCTGCACGGGCTTCGACGAGCGGAAGAGCGGGCCCAAGTCCGCAAACTCTGGGATCTTGTACAGCTCCTTGGCAACGTCCTGCGGCTGAACCGCAGGGGTAGCAGCCTGCGAAATGTCGATACTGCTGTCATCGACGTTCGCCTCCACGACCTTGACGTCCTCCACAATCTCGACGTGCGGTAGCACATCCAGCGTCACCGGGCCGTCCGTTGGGCGCAGTTGGTACTGCTCAATCGACTTTTGCAGCGCCGCGACGCTCATTGGGAAGTCGTCCACCAGCAGCGTGCGGCTAACGGCTTCGTCGCCGTGCAGGATCGACAAGTACATCGTGGCGCGGTCACGCACTTCGTCGTCGTCGTCGAGCTTGCAGGACTGGAGCAGCGACGACACGCTCTGACGGAGCGAGTCCACGCGGATCGCGAACTGGGCGAGCGCAGACACAGCCGACGCACGCACCGCGGCGTTCTCGAGAATCACGCGGTTGCGGATGTAGCGGATGTAGCGCGAAGGCGCTGAGGTCGTCGGACCCTTCTGGCCGAGCACACGCAAGATCTTCGTGGACAGCTGCGTGAACTCGCAGTCTTCGATGAACTCGCACAAGTGCAGCAGCCCAGTCTCCTTGCAGTCTGGGATGCGGTCGATCAAGAAGAGGATCGAGTCCGTGATGGTTCGCTTGAACTCGTAGCCGCCCTCCTCGCGCAGGAAGTTTGCGAGGAAGTTGAGCAGCACGCGGTGCTTCTGCGGGTACTTGATGCACAGGTTCTTGATCGCTTCAACCACGACGATCTTGAACTCGTCGGCAATGTCGCCCATGAAGGTCGAGATCTGCTTCATGAGGCGGTCGACACTCGACTCGGCGCCGGTCTTGAGCAGCGTCGTGATCGCGAGCGTCGCGATCGAGCGGTTCGGGTCCGAGATGAGCGCCTCCATGTCGTCGTTGCATCGCGTCACGAGCAGCGGCTGCGTCATCGCGACCTGGTTGAGCGTACGCACCGCCGCGAAGCGGAGCGTTGGCTTGGACGAGCCCAGGAAGAGCTGAAGCACCACGATCGCCTGCGTCAGGTCGCGGGCGTCCACTGTCAGCGAGCAGAGTGCCTTGGCGGCTTCGTAGATGACCATCTCGTTCTTCTGACGAAGCATCTTCTGCAGGAACTGGTAGAGCGGCTTGGGATCCTGGCCGCCCATGTCTTCGCGAAGAAGCCCCGCAGTGTATCGGATCAGAAGACACGTCGCCAGGTTCGAGCGCAGGTTGGTCTTCTGCAGCTGGTTGATAAACTTAGAGACCGCGAGCTTGTCGTGCTGACGGATCTGGTAGAGCAAGCCCACGGCGTGGTACTGCACCATGTCGTGTGGGGAGTTGACGGCCTCCTGCACTTCGTTCACCCAGCGGCGCACCACCTCCGGATTCTGCTTGATCAGGTGCATGCCCGACACGAGCGCCGAGCTGGCCACAAGCGCGTTGCGGTCCACGATCGCCTGCTTCATGAAACGCTCGATGGCGTTCAGCATCGAACCCTGTTGGTCACACACACAACAGTATCGTTATCAGTCCATTCTCATACACACACGACAGTGTTGAAATGGGTACGTACGTCGATGATGCGGCAGAGCACACGGATGGCGTTCGCGCGGTACAAGTCCACGTCGGAGCTCATGTCCTTGGTGAGACTCTGCGTGACGATGATGACCTCGTCGGCGGCCGTGGCTTCCGCGACCTCCTTGATAAAGAGGTACATCATGCGGCGCAGGTTGGCGTCCTTGGACTGGAAGAGCTTCGTGACGCCGAAGAACACGGCTGTGGTCTCCGCGCTCGTGAACGGCTCGCCCTGCGTCAGGATGTGCAGGAGCTTCGTGATGAGCTGGCAGCACTTCTTCGGGTGCTTCGTCACCATGTTGGCGTCCGAGAAGATCTTGGTCTCCTGCAGCACCGTGGCCTTGTCCAGTCCCTGGAACGGCGAGGCTGTTGATATACACGCACATACAGACTACTGTCAGCCAGACGCTCACACACACAGTTACATCGTACAAAGATACACAAGCAAACGCGTACAGTGGTCATCCTCGTCATTCTTGAACTTCTCCTTGAGGTCTTGCATGACGGCCGAGATGGAGAGCGAGCCGCCCGACGCCGGTCCACGGCTGCCCTCGCCGCTGCTGTGCGCGTCGCCGTGGCTCGATCCGAGCTTCATGGTGTCGTTCGTTAATTTCTTGTAGCTGCTGGTCTCCTTCTCAACGCCGCGTGCGTGCGGTGGTGGGTGCTCAGACGATCCGTCGAAGAGATCCACGGACGAATCTGCTGCTTTCGTGTCGCTCGCTCACGCGTTTGAACGCCGGATTGCCTCCCCCTCCTAATTTGAAGGGGGAAATCATTTACCTTGATATATTTTACCGAGGTGCGACCATATTTGTAAAAGGTGTTTTTAGAAAGAATTCGAATTTAAGACCTGCTTTTGCTTGATAAATTATAAAAGAGCTGCCAAAATAATTTTGCGTAAGAAAAGCGCCTCTTTGTATCATGTTTGCTGTGTGAAAGCGCGTGTATGAGCGTGTATGAAGGTGCTCGAGGCGCTCCTCGCGCCGCTGCTGCTTCTCCGCGAGCAGCTTGCGGTCCCAGTGCTGCATGGCGCGCGCGATCTTCCTGCGGTGCTTTTTCATAAGCGCCAGCTTCTCTTGCGCGCACTGCTGCTGGAACGCC
>JAASFY010001046.1:0-12781 GCA_023334035.1 Globisporangium okanoganense
CGTGAGGTCCACGACGGCCTGTAGTGTCATGATGGACTCGAAGAGCCCCACGGCAGCGAGACTCGCGGCGCACGAGATCACAGCCGACCAGTTCGTCACGCCAGCAAAGTCAGGAAGTCCAAACGATGGCAGACCACCAGACAATGGCGACGTGTCTCCGATGGTGCGCACGTCGTAGTGCAGCAATGGACGGTTGATGCCGTGCTCCAGGCCAACGCCAACCAGGGCCACGACGAGCGTTGGTGGGACCATGCGGCCGACGACCGGGATCTTGGGGAAGAAGTGCATGAGCGCCATGGTGAGCGCCACGAAGAACACGGTCGCCCACGTCGTCGGGTCTGACGCGCTCATCCACCGGAGCCGATCCGCCACCTCACATGCTCCGAAGCGCAGTGAGTCATCTGTACAGACCTTAAACGTGGTCATCTGTGAGATGAACATCATGAGCGCGAGGCCGTTGAGAAAGCCAATGTGCGCGGTGCGTGGGATCATCGAGAAGACCTTGGAGAAGCCCAGGATCCCAAAGATGAGCTGGAAGATGCCCGCGATCGTCACGGCCACGAACAGGTGCTCGATGCGCTCGCTGAGAGGCAAGTCGCCCAGCGACCCCGAGCTCCCGGTGAGCTGCGGCATCACGACCGCCAGCGCGCCTGCAGCACCGGCCACGGTCGCTGGCACACCACCGAAGAGCCCCACGATGATGCCGAAGAAACCCGTGGCGTACAATCCGACGACGGGGTCCAGGTTCGCGACGTAGCTGAACGCGATAGTCTCAGGGATCTGCAGCAGCATCGCCGCAACACCACAGAGCACCTCACTCTGCAGCAGCAGCCAGTGCTTTGAATAGAACGATCCGGTGGCCTTGGTCACAGTGAGCAGCTCTTTGGGGATATTTTTGAGCTTGCGCGTGTGCGTTGAGCACGAGTCTGCGTCCGCAGACTTGCGCTGGAAGGCGCGCTTCGCACGGCTGAGGCCATGGCCGAGCGTGTCGTTCCACAACCGCGTGGGCGAGTACTTGGACGCGGCGAACGTCGACGCGCCCCCATCGAGATTCTCCAACTGCGCGTACCGCAAGGGCTGCTGCGCTTTGCCAGCCAGCAGCTGGTTGTTGTTGCTGATGATGGAGACGCTGCGCTCGTGCGACGCGTCCATGGTGCCGAAAGACGATGTCGTGGGGGGAAGCGGAGTGACTCGTCCACTGCTTCAGTTTTTGGGAAGAAGAGCGCGATTCGGCACGAATAGGTCTTGTGTGTGTGTGACCTTTTGGGCGCATTTTCCACCATCAGAAAATTGACGACCAGACGATCCTTTGATATTAGGTATACTGAATTTGAATCATGATTTGTGGTTTTGTAGAAGGCATTGTGTACTTTTTATTTCATATAGAGGTACTCTTTCGTATAAAGGTATCTAATAACCACTTCATCGAGTCGTTTCGCATTGAAAACTAGATGAGGTGTGTCTCCTCACTAATTGCATATTTCGACGCATTGTAAAGCATTGCACACTTTCGTTTAACCTCTTCAGAACCAATTTTTAGTTCTGATAAATTCGATATTGATTAACAGCGTGAGAAACGCTGCCACCACGCACTGCTTTCAACCTGCACTTTGCGTCTCTTGTCCTATCCAAATTTGCTCTCTATTCATCTGAGATCTCCATTTGCTGCTTGCACTGCAACCACAACAAGGAAGGGCCTTGCTCACTTTGTCGCGACGGGCACCAATTTCCCAGTCGCCGGGTCCACGCAGAACTGCTCGTCCTGCTCCTTGACGAGGCGCTCGAACTCGACGGCCTCGGGGTGGAAGTGGCACACCTGCTCGAACACGGCCTCCTGCATCGCGAACTTGTCTTCGCGCACGCGCTCGTGGGAATCGTCGACGCGGCCGCAGAACGTGTCCTCCTGTTCCTCGGCGGCGTCGTAGCTCATCGCGCTTTCGCTGATCGACACACCATCCGCGATGACGGACCGGAACGCCTCCTTCAAGTACGGGTGGTGCAGTGCCTCGGCCGCAGTGATGCGCTTCTTGGAGTCGTACGCCAGCAGCTTCTCGAGCAAGTCGATGGCTTGAAGGTTCGCATTCGGATACAGCTCCGTGAACGAGATCTTTGGACGGCGCCGCTGTCGATGCAGCCACTTCTGAGCAGCTTCTTTGTGGACATGCGCAATGTACACAATGTCGGGCGTCCCAAGCACGTTGAAAATCTTGTTGAGCTGGTTCGTCGTGCTCGAGCCTGGAAAGAGCGGCTTGCGTCCTAGCAACTCGGCCAAGATACAGCCAGCAGACCACAGATCCGACGGTTTATCGTACCGACAGCCGTCCAAGAGAATCTCGGGAGCGCGGTACCAGCGCGTTACGACGTACTCGGTCAACTCGACAAACGCTTCAGCGTTGTTGGACGCGCCACTCTGGACTTTCGCTTGCGAGTAGTCCACGTATCGAGCCAGCCCAAGGTCGCACACCTTCAGCTCGCATGCGCTCGTGACCAGCACGTTCGAGGGCTTCAAGTCACGGTGAAGAATGTTCGCCGAGTGCAGGTACGCTAGTGCGCGCAGAATCTGCCGCATGAAGTGGGCCACGTGCTCGTCTGAAAGCGTCTGCGTCGAGTGGATGACGCGATGCAGATCGGTCTCCATCAAGTCCGTCACCAAGTAGATGTCTTCCAAGTACGCGAGTCGCTCTGGTCGGAGCACGTCGTACAGGCGAATCAGGTTCGGGTGCGCGAGCTGACGAAGCAAGCAAAGCTCTCTCAGGAGACGCTTTGTGTCGGGCAAATCAGCGAAAGCATTCGAAATCTTCTTGATCGCGACGGTCGTACCGGATTCGACGTCACTGGCAGCGATCACCTCGCCATACGTGCCCGAGCCAACCACTTTGATGAGGTGGTACTTCTTCGGCACGTCAAAGACCGTCTTCTTTCCAGCAAACACGTGGTTGTCGCGCGCCATGAGCTTCAGTTGTCCTTCGCGCTCGCTTTCTTGCGGGTTTCCTTCGTACTCTTCTTCTTGACTTAGATGGCCAAGCTGCGATACAGGAGATCGGACTGACGACTGGATGACAAATCGACTATTTTCACTTGAAACACCAGCCTGGCCTCGATTTTCGTGGCGGTCCGAGCGAATGAACTCCCGCAATGAGTCTGCAGAAAGACTCTGGACCAGGGTTTCGTCGCTATTGAATCGCCTGAGTTCTGCTTTCACTCGAGCGTCAGCAATCGTAAGACTTTGTCGTTTTCCCTGGATCTTCGGGTCATTCAGGCTGTCTGCTGACGAAATTGTTGGCGCGAAAATGACTCCGACCTGGACGCGCCCTCGGAACACGGTCGGAGGCGCCCACGACTCCTTGCAGTCGTTGTACTGGTCGCACAGATTGTGCCATCGCGGCAGCGCGCCATTCGCCTTTGCGTCTGCAGATCCATTGAAGAGCGACAGATGCGGCGTGAGGTTGATCTTGCATACGCCAATGATCTCGTCCGGAAGCATAAACCGACTTTGGAACACCTCCAGCTTCAGGAAATATGTGAAGCCTCGCGCACAACCTGGAAACTCGAGGCGAAGGTTGCTCGACCACTGAGGATTCAAGGAGCCAACAGTGTCGCCTCCAGGGTCCGCCTCAAGAGTCGACTTGCAGATGTGCGTCACGCATCCGCTTGTATCTCCAAACGGCGCGAAGCTTCTCTCTCCGGAAATGCCAGTAGCACGCTTGAACCCACGGAACAGCCGGGTCCCCGTGGACGGGCGTCGCTTCTCTGACAGCGTCACGGGGTTTGACTTGGACAGCTCGTCAGAGGTCGCCCCACCTCCGTTGAGGTCGAGTCCATCAAGAGTGCGCTCCTGATGTGTGCCTTCCTCCAATATACAGCGAACGTAAACTGGAAACGCCTTCTTGCCACTACTCTTGTGCTGGGACGATGAGTTGCTCCCGTTGACATGAGAACTGGACGAGTTCCCCATTCCATTCTGCTCCACTGGGTGCAACTGGAGAGCTCGAGTGATCTGGACGTAGAACGTTCCCGGAGGGATGGAGTGCGAGATCGCCGACGCTTCACCTGGCAGCACGAGTCGAATGTTTTCGCCACGCGTCGCATCATCGAATGCGACCGAGAGCGCGACCGAGTCACCGTTCATGTGCCACCGGACAAGGCGATTCTTGTGGTCGAGCCAGAGTTCGTGGACGAAAAGCTGCGTGATGCGGCGCCCATCGTGGTTGAGGAGATGGAAAGTCTCCTTCCCTGTGACCACAAGTCGCTTCTCCCACGCTGCTGCTGACGGGGTACACGAGCTAAGCGGCTGCGAGCCCCGGTCGGGCTGGGGGGAGACTGTGTGTCCTTCAACAACAGGGGAGGGCGCGATCCTGCTCTCGATCGTCCCGTTGTCGCCGAATTCGTCAATGCAGTCCGCGTCGCCTCGAACCAGCTCCATCACTTCAAGCATCGTGAAGGACTCGACTTCGACGGTTTCCAGCAGCGTCGAGATGAACAACAGCACGCCGTCGTAACGACGGTACTGGCCCCAGAAAGGCACGATGGGCGGGAAGTTCGAAGTCACGATCACGTCTGGGTGGATACTCTGAAAGAGCATAGGGAAGTCGCTCAGCTGCTGGCGTAGCAGAGCCCCAAGAAGCCGGTAAAACTTGGTCGCGTCCAACGGCTGAGAGCCGAATGCGACGTGGGGGCGACTGGACTCGGGGGCTTTTGTGATCGCGACCTACAGATCAACAGAGCAAAGAATTTAGTGAGAATCCCAACACACTAGAGTGAAAGATATAATACTAAGAATGACGAAGTTTACCTTGATCGCACGTTTCCACTGGTCTTTCTCAAACCCCGTGCGGGAGCTTAGGTGGTTCGTTCGGTGGCCTTCCGTGATGATGCGAAACCCATTTGGCTTCCCCATGTTGTCGTCTTCGACGCCTTGGATCTGGATTCGGCCCACGAGCTTCGAGTTGGAAATGAAATCCTCGCGGGACTCGTAGTACGCCATCGTGTCTCCTTCCAGCACACAGTACGTGGCCTTCCAGCTCTGTAGCAGATCGCTCTTCTTGTTCAAGTAGCCTTCAAACGAGATCCCGTCGCCGCTCCGATACCGGACAGTGTGCGAGCGCGAGCGCGAGAGCGAGCGCGATTTCCCCTGCGACGACGGCGGGGCAGGCGGAGTACCGGAACCAGTTGACACGAACTCGCGCTTGTTTGCTTTGTCGCTGCTATCTTCCTCTAGGAAGAACGCGCTCGTGTCGCCGATTCGCGCATGCGGACGTCGAGGCGGTGCGCCTGGCTGGATGCGCTGCTGCAGGATGCTCATGAACGCATTCATGCGCGTGCGCTCGATCGGGTCGGTGTTCTTGATCGAGATCGCGATCTTTTCCGAGCCATGGAGCTGCTCCAGGCGGATCAGCAGCACGGTGCGCAGCCCAAAGTTGTCGGAGATGCTCGCGTACGCGTAGATCACGAACACGCGCAGACGCGACTTGCTACCATCTGCTCGCGGCGTCAGCGGGAACTCTCTGGCTCGTCTTGCGTGACTCGACTCGCCATTCTGTAATGCTGATGCTGATGCTGATGCTGATGCTGATGCTGCTGTTGCTGAGGTTGCTGGCTGTGGGAAGATGACAATGTCGTCGCCAATGGACTGCAGCAGCTGCGTCTTAAAGTCGGATTGCTGCTGCTCTTCGTCATCGTGGCCTGCTAGTCCGTCCTTGAGCTGGACGTTCTCGAGGATTGTCTCCTTTCCTGTGGAGACGCCGTCAGTCAAATGGCTCTCGCTTGTTAAATTGGCTGCTTCACTTGCAATCGCTGAGCGTGAAGCGGTCCTGGCGCTCTTCGTGTACTTTGTGAACGAGCACGAGGAGCTTAGCTGCAGCGTCGCGTTCTGCCAGAGCGTGTGGAAGAGCTCGCGCGACATCCACGGCGTCTCGATCGGCTCGACCTCAACCACGCACTCCTCGTCGCCATCGAGCGTGAGGTTGCTCTCGCGCCGGTTGAAGCTCGCGCGGTGCATGATTTTCCTCTGTCTCTCCTTACACTCTGTATATCGGATAGGGCAGCCACCACCGACCGATCCAGACACGCCTAAGACACCGATAGACCAACGAGACAAGCGATGGACGGACGGACGACGCGGCACGCTATTTTATAGCGGCGGAGATGAAGCCAAAAGAGAGACGAGCAGCGTGTGGTGGTGATCTCTCTTAGTAGACTCTGGTGGACGCACGCACAGAGAGAAGAGTGCGCGTGGTGCCTGCCTGGTGTCTGTCGCGTGGCCTCAAGTCCGCGCTCGAATCTGCTTTTCGACATGCAGACAACAGACCAGAAAGGAAACATGAACGATGGCCGTACTTTAGCGAGTACAAAAAAAGACTTTTTTGGACCCTTAACAAGCAATTTTGTTTCTTCATTATGTCAATTAGAACAGCCCTCCTCAAAGTTGCTTCTTGAGGGTACCAAAAAAGATGTGCGTGCACACGTCACAGATGTGACCTTTCCGCGCAGCTGTTGAGCTGCTGAGCGACTTGGCTTCGCTTCTCTCTCTCATCACTTCATTCGCTCTCCCTCCGCCTGCACCTGCGCATCCATCCCCTGCACACCCACCTTCTTCCCCCTCGCCCCCCCCCCGCCATGAGCCGCGCATTTCCTCTCTTTCTCCGCTGAGCGCGCAACCCAGAGCTCTTCACACAGACCAGAGCAATGTCCAAGTCCCGCGCCGCGATGCCAGACCTGCAGGGCTCCCCGACGGCGTCGGCGGCCACGTACTCGACCGCAGTAGAGGATGGCGACGTGGTGGTGTCGCCCGAGACGCTGCCGCCATCGTCGTCGTCGCGCTCGCGCACCGACTCGGAGAAGAGGTCGCTGCTGCACCAGGCCGTGCACCGCCTGCAGCTCTACGCGCCGCCCATCGAGAGCGTGCGCAGCGTGCTCGATGACTTCCAGGACTTCATCCAGCAGGGCAACATGATTGACCTCGCGATCGGCCTGGTCCTCGGCAAGGCGTTCACGGACATCCTCAACTCGTTCGTGGTCGACATCCTGTCGCCGATCATGAGTCTCTTCTCAGGTGAGGAAGCCCATTCTCGCAATGTGTCCATTGCGTCTCTGCTGCGAATTGGGAACTCACAATGTTATATTGCTTGTTGTTGCTCTTCTGTGGTACTGATGGCGATTAGAGCGAAGCATTGTTAACTACTACTTGGTCGCGCGATGTCCTGCGAGTGTCCCACACTGCACCAGCACGTCCTGGGAAACCTGGAAGCAAGGTGGGCTGCAATTCTATAGCTGGCTGACTACTGTGTTGCATTGGCCAGCATATCTAACTGTAAAGTGGCTTATTATATTATTGTGCTGGACTAGCTCGCGACGCCGGCGCCGTGACGATCAACTACGGCCTCTTCCTGGAAAACGTGATCAACTTTATCATCAACGCGATTTTCCTCTACATCGCCATCAAGAAATGTGAGTGGCGCGCTTACATATTAGGTATTGATGACTGGCGAATCGCTCATCCTGTTGTGCTGCGGTTGTTAGTCTTTGAGGTCGTGTTTGAGCGCAACGTGAACGTGAAGAAACAGTGTCCGTTCTGCAAAGAATTCATCAAAGGAGCTGCGACCGTGTGCAAGGAGTGTGGCTCCAAGCTCTCATAAGAGGTGCGAGACTAATGAGGTTTAAAACTAATGAGAAAAAAATTGTACGTATACTTGTATGATCTTCATGCAGGCTCGACACCTTGTGAGCTCAGTCATGACGAGCGTGACGCCAGGCTTCTCAATGATAAAATTATGCACCTCTCAAAGTCAATATCGGCATCTTGACACAACCCACAAACGAGTGCATCCATTGAGGCTCAGCGTCACGACACAGTATGAACGAAACATCCACGAACGTTAGTATCTATTCAACTGGGCCTTCTTCGTTAGCTCCATAGCACCAACACCCCACGCACAACATACAACTACTGTACGCTTTATCTCCTCTCCCTATATCTTCACACGCGACCTACCGCACTTAGATGTTGCAACCTACTCTCGTCCAGATTCAGATCCAGATTATTGACTGATGGCGAGACGCTGGCCATGTCTCTAATGGCGCTGATGGCCTCGTCAAAGCCGATGCGCGAGTCGTTGCGCACGATGCCGTAGAGGTAGTCGGAGGACTCGAGCAGCGCGTGCAGCCGGTCGCGCGCGTTCACGATGGCCAGCTGGATGGCGCGCATGAGTAGGTCCTCCTGCAGGTGCTTCATCATCTGGATCGTGGTGGAGTCCCAGTCCATGATGGAGCACGCGTCGATGACCACGCCCAGCACGCCCACGCCCGCGGTCTGCTGCCGCCTGCTGATCTCGCGCTCGATCACGCGCTCAATGTACTCGCAGTTGGCAAAGTACAGCGCACCTTCGACGCGGATGACCACAATGTCCGAGAGCGGCCGCGCGCTGTCCGGGTAGAGCTCCAGGTCTACGAGCCGTGTCTCGCCGGTGGCTTCGTCCACGATCTCGCCCAGCATGGTCAGCGTCGGCCGGCGCGTCTTGTAGATCACGGCCACGAGCGAGCAGAAGATGGACGAGAGCAGGCCCGGGAGCACGCCTAGCGTGACCGTGAGCACGAACGAGGCCAGCCAGACGTAGAACTCGTCGCGCTTGACGCGGTAGAGCCACCGGGCCTCCTTCGTCTCGATCAGCGACTGGCCCGCTACGATGATGATCGCGGCCAAGCTCGCCTTGGGCAGGTACGCCAGCGCCGACGTGGCTGTGTACAGCGCCAGCACGACCACACCCACCGTGATGAGCGACGCCAGCTGTGTGCGCGCATTCTGCATGTTGACGGCCGTGCGCGAGAGCCCGCCGGTCGCCGGCATGGACTGGAAGAACGACCCAACCAGGTTCGAGAACCCGAGCGCGATGAGCTCCTGGTTCGGACGGATACGGTAGCCCTCCTTGATCGCCAGGCGCTTGGCCATCGCGATGCTGGACATGTACGAGATGATGGCGATCGAGAGCGTGTCGATGATGATGTGGTACAGCCGGTCCGTCTCGATCACCTTGGTCAGAAAGCCGTACCAGGGCAGAATCGGCGACGGGTACCCACCCGGGACCTTGCCCGTGAGCACCAGATCGCCGTCGCGCGACAGGTAGCCGATGATGCCGCCGATCAAGCAGACCATGAACGCGCCCAGCTCACACACGAGCCGCAGCGCGATGAGCACGGCGATCTTGGACCGGATGATGCGGATCGACATAGAGTTCGAGCCAAACGAGTCCATGGACCGGCCTGTCAGTGCGGTCGTCGAGCACGCCGAGTCTGTGTCGCTCGCGATCGACTTCGCCGGGGACGCCATGTTCTTCACACGCGTGAACTTGGGCAGTTCATCAGAGCTTGCATCCGTCTCTGTCGTCCATGGGGACTCGTCCTGTTGTTCACCAGTCCCAGTCGCGATTTTGTCTGGACTCGACGACGCTTTCATCTCGTCCATCCCCTGGGCGCTGTTCTTGCGACGGCGTGGCGTCGGACCACCTGGCGTTCTCGAGAGAACCGACGACTCGGAGTTCGAGCGCACGAGCGACGGTGGCTGGAGTGGCACGCGGCGGTTCGCTGCGTCCTCGGTCGCTGCTGCCGTTCGTCGGTTCATGAATGAGTACTCCAGTGGCTGTTCTCGTGACAAATAGTCCTCGTCCGAGAGCGAGAAGCCGACGCCTTCATCCATCATCGAGTTCGAGTTGACCATGCGATGCCGCGTGCTTCTGGTGATCGAAGAAATGTCGGACTGACGACAGGACCGCGCCTCGAGATCAAATATATCGTTCGCAGTGTTGAGTCTCCTCGCATTCGGCGCCCACGGGGACGCGACAAAATCGCTTCGGCGAAGTGGACCAGAGCTAAACACCGACGGGAGGTTCTGCCATCGTGACGTGTGCTCGCGAGGCGTCCCGCTGACGTTCTCTCCCCGCTGCTGCGTCTTCTTCTTCTGCTTGCCAGCATCCACGTCCGGATCAGAGAGCGACTCGGACGAACTCTTCTTCACTGGTTTCTTTTTCTTCTTGGCTGTTGTGGAGTCACTGGTGGTAGCGACATCACCCAACTCAATATCTTCATACGTGCTTTCACCATCGTCCTCATCGTCGTCGTCGTCACCACTGTTGCTATTGCTGGTCTCGTCGCCCATGAACTCGTGCTGACGCTGCTCTGCACGCACGCTCTCGAGCTCAAACTCCTCTTCGAGCTCCTCTTCGAGCTTGGCCATCTCGCGCACGACGCTGCGTTTGAGGTAGCGCATGCCAAAGAGGATCAACATCGACACGAGTCCCAGGAAGAAGCTCTTGCCGTTCATGTGCGTGCTCTGCTCGATCAGGTCCAGCACGCTTAGGAACGGGAGGTCGCGGCTGGGCACCTTGACGCCAAACCAGTTGGCGCACTGCGAGAGCATGATGAGCACGCCGCCGGCCGAGATAAAGCCGCCCATGACCGGCCGCGAGAAGAAATCCGCAATGATGCCGAGGCGGAAGACGCCCATCATGAGCAGGATCAGACCACTGAGGAACGACAGCAGGATGCCTGTGGCCACGCGCTCCTCGACGCTCTCGATCTTCTTGATGGCCGAGCCCACGAGCAGCGACACCTCGGCGCCATTCGCGACCGAGAGCACGCGCGACGTGCCGAAGAGCGGGTAGATCATGGGCACGAGCGCGGCCGTGTAGAGTCCGTAGATCGGCGGTACGCCCATCATGGTGCTCAGCGAGATCTCCTGCGGCACGATCATCATGCCGACCGTGATGCCCGCGACGATGTCGTACTGCAGGTCCTCGCGCAGGTCGTACGACGGGAGCCACTCAAGGATCGGGATGTGCTGCTTCAGAAAGAAGATCACGTGGTTGCGCGACATGTGCTGGCGCGCGTACTGCACCTGGTCGCGCACGAAGAGCAGCAGCGTGTGGCACGACAGGTCGTCATCCTGTGCTGCGGCGGCGGCGGGCTGTCTGTTGGTCGCGTTTGTAGGAGGAGGCGGTCGCGCCTGTTGCTGTTTCTGTGCAATGGACGCCGCGCTAGTGTTTAGACCATTCATACCTGGGTCTCGTCGCGGTGAGGACGCCACAGGGGGTGCGTTGGCGGCCATCATCGTGTCTTGAAGACGAGGACGTTGTGGACAATAGCGCGCGTTCTAGAGCGAGCTATTGGACGTGGACGGCACCAAACGAACGCTGGTGATGTGGGGAAGAGCGCGTCGATGGCCGATGGATCGTAGAGACGCACTGGACGAAGGGGGAAGAGAGCGCGCACGCGTGAGAGCCCGTGTGGTGGTGGAGATGGCGGCTCTTTTCCTGGCGTGCGTCTTCGGGTTATGAGAAGAGGGCTGTCTCTTCCTCGTTTAGATTGTTCGTTAAAGTACGAATATGTATGCGATAAAGTACGATTAACGTAAACTATCAATTGTTGACACTCTGATCTGTTATGTGCGCTATCCATTTTTTTGACCAATTAAATGTATTTGAGCAAAATAATTGCCATCTATTGGCTAAAATAGCAAAGTATCTCAACCTTTCGTTCCCTGCACGATTATATTGTTTCCCGCCACATTTTGGCGCCAACTAAAATTTGGTTGTGAGTCGAACGCTATTGCCATATATTTACCAAAGAGAACAGCCAAAGAGAACAATGTCACGCTACCAACAGTACGCCCCCGAGGCCCTCACTGACGCTGTCGACCGAGTGTGCGCTGGGGAGTCGCCGACCCAGATCGCTGTGGAACTGCGCGTCCCCTTGCGCACGCTGACCAAGTACATCAAGCTGAGGAGCAGCGGCATCCCCGCAACGCAGGGGTGCGCTTGGGTATCCACAGTATTACCGGTATTCGACCGGTATCTGCTACCCATGGCTGCATACCGGAGTTGATGTGGTCCACCTCAAGCTTCATGTAATGGGATAAGTTACCCCATTACATACGATGCACATTGCGTGTCGCACGTGTAAACCCTTCCAATTCGCACTTATCCGAAGTGGAAGGATTTGCTCGAACGCTTCTCCCAGTTTCTCTTCCATCAAAAACATGGCGAGAGAGGCGATCCCTGTCGCTGCTGACGCCCCGCGTCAATTCCTAGAGTTAACGCCGAATCGGCTGTGTGTCGCCTTTGCGATGATGACCAACTCACACTGCCGCGTCAGCAAAACACTAGCCGTTGCACTCCTCCAAGTCCACCGGCCAACAATGAGCACATAACTAAAGAGGATGAAGGATGAATATCACCACACCGCGCTCTTGCGCCAGTGAAAGCAACACGCGAAGGCCGAGCGACTCCGTCTTCAGCAAGAAGCTGCAGCTCAAGTGGCGGGGGTGGGGCAGCAGCACGAGGCCCAGCAGCAGTTGGAGGAGGATCACATCCAAGATTTTGATATAGGCTGGGATGTGGGCGATCCAGATACCGAGGTTGCTACGGCCCCAACAGACGAAGAAAATCCGATGGAGAATGAGCAAGCGATGACTTTACCGGTTACTGAAGTCAACCCGGAAGTGATCCCATCACAACGGACGATTTATTTTCCACCTCGTGATCTATGCCCCGGGTTTTCCGACAACTCATGCGACGATGTGTAACGGGGTACACGAGTGAGTTACACCGCAGTAACCACTCTGCCAAACTACTGTTTGTGCAATATCTTTAAGACCGAACTTAGCACAAGTTCGCAGTGTTCACTTCTGAAATGACACGCGCGAACTTGCTGCGCACTTAAGGAACAGTTATGGCCAGCAATGATGCGGCCTTGTCATTGACTATTATTACGGATAAGTAGCCAATCAGAAACA
>JAASFY010001047.1:0-12778 GCA_023334035.1 Globisporangium okanoganense
CCCCCCCCCCCCCCCCCCCCCCCCCCCCCCCCCCCCCCCCCCCCCCCCCCCCCCCCCCCCCCCCCCCCCCCCCCCCCCCCCCCCCCCCCAAACACGGGGGAGTTTGGCTGATCTGAGCTCCTCTGTCTTGCGTCACTTGCGTTCTGGGATCACCCGAGCCCAATGCTGGCTGGGTATTCGCGCACTCGAGTCCGTGTTCAGTTTTTCAGCTAGTGTTCTTGCAAGCACGTGTAGCTATTGATGAAGGAGCTTGAAGAGAATGGTTGATCAACTCTGTCAAGCAAATTCCAAGAGTCAAACTCACGCCGTGGACTGCAGTGCGTTCGTGAGTCAGGAGTGAGGCAATAACAATTTCACCAAGACGGCATACTCAGAGTATATGGTCATCATTCATCGTCTACTTACAACACACTCGCGCGCATGACGCTCAGTCAGTCGTCACTGGAGATGTCGCTGTCGGAAACAGGATTCTCGTGCGGGGAGATTGATGAAATGGGCTTCTTGGACGATCGTCGCGAGTACTTCTTTGACATCGTCAGCTTTGCTTTCTTCCGTTTCGGCTTTGGCTTTGGCGCTGGCGACGCTGCTGCTGCTGGCTCTGGTTCGGGAACTGAATGTGACGCGTTCTCGGAATCTTGAGACACACGACGAAGTCGCGTGCGAGTTCTTTTCGCGGCAGGCGGCTCAGCGATCTCCTCTTCATCGCCCTCGTCGTCCGCTTTGGCTGACGGTCTTCGAGCAGGTTTCTTCTCTTCTTGCGCCGAGGCTTCATCTGATGATTCAAGCACCAGTTCCAGTTTCGGAGAACGTCTCTTCTTTCCGGGCGGAGAGGTCTTCTTTGGAGATTCTAGCACCAGTTCCACCTTCGGAGCAGGTTTCTTCTTTTCATGCGAAGAGGTCTTCTTTGGGGTTTCTAGCACCAGTTCCAACTTTGTCAGCTTGATTGAACTCTGTGCAAACAACAACATCAGGAGCACAAGACAGAACGTGTCAGACTTTCGTTCATCACCGCAATGAGACAGTAGACAAAGATTATATCAGACAAACCTTACCGTCTTGATCTCTGCGCACGAGCTGCAGACCCAGTTCTCCTTGGACTTCTTCGCAGCCTGACGACCCGACATGTTGACGCACTTTGGGTGGAAGTTCAGGCTGCACGATGCGCAGTGCAGTGATAGCGTCTTATCCTCCGGGTCATCTGATCCGCACACACAGTACGTCTTCGGCTCTACGTGCTTGGCTGCGGCGTGCTCTTTGCAGTACAAGGAATACGGAGATCCGATAAACTCACCGCCGCTCTCGATCGCGCACCGCAGGTGGTAGTTGCAGCGACATTTTTCCACAACGCAGCCGACCGTGGCGCCGCTCTCTTTACACTTGGAGCACTTGAGCTGCCGTCCTCGCTTTAGCGCGCGAGGCAAGTTGCAAAACACGCCATCCGTTTTCACATACACTTCGGGCGAGTGAAGCGCACAGTTCAGGTGAACAAACACCATCTCGACCGACTTGTCCTGGAACCGCAAGCGCACAGGCGCCTCCACAAACATGCCTTCAATCGAAGATGCAACCGGGTCGGGCTGCTTGGCTGCTGCTATTTTCGCTTGCGACGATCGACTTGACCGGCGAGACTTGCCGTTCGAAGGAGGCACATCGTCCGCTTTAACCACCAAAGTCTCTGCGACAACGTCGCCCTTGTGGCAGAACCCACAGATCTTGGTCGACGGGATGCTCACTCGCTTGCGCTTGCCCGACTCCGCTTCCACTTCTTCGTCAGCCTCGGCAGAAGATCCGTGTCCGTCTTCACCCACATCGTCATTTCCATTGACTTCGGCAACCTTTGCTGTTGATCCGTTGCTGACCGAAGCTGAGTTCTTGGCGCCGACTTTCACTGGGGTCAACAATTTCTTCTCTCTCAGATGCGTGGCGCAGATCATGAGGTTGGTCGAAAGCCGCATGAACTGCTCCGTGGACTTCATGCACTGCGGGTGGTACGCCTGGGAGCAGTGGATGCAGCTCACGACATTTACTGCTTTCTTGGTCGGTTTTTTCTGTTCATCGGCAGGACATCCGTGGCAGAAATGACTTGGACATCGAAATCGTTTCTTGCCGACCCACTCGACACGCGGGTGCTTCGTTAAGCATCCCTTGTGGTAGAATCGCCCGCACTTTGCCATTGAGCACTGGATAACACCAAACTCCGCACCCATCTCGCCCACTTGTTTGCAAATCAAGCACATGTGGTGACCAGCAGCACAGTCGGGGCACAGCCAATGGTCGTCGTCAGGCTCAGTGTCCATGCCAATGCACTCCAAGTGGAACGACCGATGGCAGGGGCCGTCACAGAGAAGAATTAACCCACCGTCGCCACACAGCGTGCACAGATCGTCGCTGTCGTTGATGACTCCGCCTTCAAACTGAATTGGGATTGGCTCCGAAATCGCTGGCGCCATTTTCCTCTTCTTGTTGTTCGCTGCTTTGCCCCTGCTCGGACTGAAGATAGCCTTCTCGCGAGCCAGCTCTTTACGTGTTGGTTTGCCTCGCTTCCCACTTTTCTTCGACGGTCCTCTGGTTAAATCAGCTTCATCGTCATCATCCTCTGCCGCGCTGGGGACATCGTCGTCACTGTCTAAGCCATACATCACCGCAGATTTCTGCTTTCGCTTCTTGATTGGCGTGCCGTCGTCCATTTCCTTCTTTGACGGGAGAACACGGCAGCTTCTCACGCGCGATTTCTCGAGTTTGTTCAAGTAGCTCTTCACCAAATCCAGTTGTTCGGTCGAGAACTCTTTCCGGTACTTCGAAGTCACCTCGTGCAGGATCTGGATCGCGATGTCGTATTCGTGCGAGAGATTAGCGCCGAAGCGCGTATTTTCTTCATTGCTGCTCTTCATCTCGTTCACCAGCTCGGTCAGCGCGATATCCAGGTTGCTGATAAACTTGATCTTGGATTGGCGCGAACTGATGGCGCTTCCATCTTCGAGCTTCATGATCAGCATCTCGACAGACACAGCGCCAGGCAGCACCTTCTCCCAGAAATTCGGATCGTCCACTGCAAGCTCACCCGTCGACCCTTCTGCAACGAAAGACGATCGATCAACCGACATGCCGCCGAGCGATTTGCGCACGCGCTTCTTTGCTGGTGACTTGCGAAGGTGATTCGGAACAGCAGTTCCTTCACTGTCCTCCTGGTCGGCCGTACCCTTATCCACCACACGAACATGAGCATTCTCTTTCAAGATCGTCTCGATGTCGCGATCTTCAAACTCTTTGGACGCAGTATCATCCTCTTCCATCAGCGCGTACGCGCCGCGCTTCAAAAGCTCCACGAGTACCTCTGACGACGGCTTCTCGACTTGAGCAGTTTCACTGAACGACGCAGTGCCGAGAATCGCGTGCTCGAGTCCGAGCTTTCGCGAAGCGCGGTCAAACATCTCGCTTTCGTAAGTGTTACGAGTCACCAATCGGTAGATCTGGACGGTCTTCTTCTGACCGATTCGGTGGCAGCGGGATTGCGCCTGGAGGTCGTTCTGCGGATTCCAGTCACTGTCGAAAATGATCACAGTGTCTGCAGCGATCAAATTGATGCCGACACCGCCAGCCTTCGTACTCAGCAAGAACACAGTCGACTTGGAGTTTGGGCGCGAGAATCGGTCAATTGCGTTTTGGCGTAGGCTTCCGCTTGTCGATCCATCCAGCCGTTCATAGCCAAAACCGTTGATCTCGCAGTAGCGCTCGAGCATGTCCAGCTGTTTCAAGAACTGACTGAAGATCAGCACTCTGTGGCCCTCACTCTTCAGTTTCGGAAGTAGTTTCGACACCAGGACCATTTTACCCGAGCAGTGCACCACCTTGTTCATCACGTCGACAGGGGAAGGCCGGCTGCCAAGTTCCTCGAGCTCTCGGTCTTCAACGCCCTTGATCAGGAATGGGTGGTTGCAGCACATGCGAAGCTGGAGCTGGATGTTGTTCAATGTCGGAAGAGCATTCTTTGTTCCTCGGTACAGGAAACTCTTGTTCTTGTCGTAGATCGCGCGGTAGTATTGCTTCTGCAGCGTCGTGAGCTCGACAGCAATGATCGTCTCTTCCTTCGGTGGAATGCTCTTCTCAACATCTTCTTTCACGCGACGGAGAATGTACGGCCCAAGCAGCTTCTGCAGCTCTTCCACTTGCTCCTGGGAGATCAGCTTCCCAAAGCTGGCGTTAAATTCGTCCATGTTGTCAAACTTCACTGGCTCCAAGTAGTTCAGCAGCACCCACAACTCTTGAATGTTGTTCTGGAGTGGCGTTCCTGTCAGAAGCAACTTGCGGTCGCACCGGAATGCACGCATTTGCTTCAACACGCGAGACCCGGAGCTCTTGAGGCGATGGGCTTCATCGACCACAATCAATCGCCAGTGGATTTGCTCCATTTCTTCGAAGTCGGCCAGCAGCGTCTCGAATGTTGTCAGCAGGATGTTGAACTTGAAAATGGTGTTCCCCATTCCTGGGTAGTACCACTCCTGGTCTCGAATGATGCTTCGCATGTCCTTGGCAGTAAATTTGTTGGCTCGATCGCCAACATCGTGATAGACGCAGACGTTTAGATCAGTCCAGCTCTCGATTTCTCGGCGCCAGTGCTGGATCGTCGAGAGTGGAACGACGATCAAGTACGGTCCGCGAATGGATTCTTCGGTTCGTAAATGCTCGATGAATGACACGACTTGCACCTGTTATCCATAATCAAAAGACAGCCAGAAATTAGTCAACCCAGTCGGACTCAAATTCATCATCGGATGATATATGCGTGAGCGTTACGTACCGTTTTGCCGAGACCCATTTCGTCGGCCAAGATGGACGATCGCTGGGCTTTGAAGCAGGTGATCATCCAGTTCAGCCCCTCCACTTGGTATTGACGCAGAGTCCGCCCGCCCTTGTAAATCGGCGACTGCTCGTACGGGATAAACTCGTTCTTCTCACGCTCGGGGTTGTTGTCTTGAGTGTTGCCTTTCTTTCGCTTCGCTGGGAGGAAGCTGGCAAAGTGCTCGTGCGGATCGATGCTGTTATCGATGACGCCAGCATACAAGTGCTGCATTGGTCCATTCGGCGAGATGTAGTTCGACTGGCTATCAAGCACGGACGACATGGCCGATGATGATACAGGAGTCGAGCCAACCTTCAGCATGGGGCGGAAGTTCTTGTAGCTGTAGTCGATGTATTCCGACTCGGTCGCCGCATTCTCAGAAACAACGTCTTGCTGGAGCACCACTTGCTTCGCCACCGAGTACGCTGGATACGAGTACGCCGGACGGCGTGAATGGAAGTGGAAGAGAATCAAGTCAGGCGACCGACCGATGACTTGGATCACGTCCTTGAAAGGTAGCCCTCCCACAGGAATGTTGTTCACTGCAACGAGTACGTCGCCTGAGGAAATCACGCGAGACGCCTCGGCGGGGCCAATCTGACCATTGCTGAGGGTTTGGAACCCAAGTACCGAAGCGCATTCATCATCAGTAACACCCAAGCGCAGTCCAAGACCGTGACTCGTTCGTCGCAATGCAACGCAGAACTCGGTGAACGTCGGGATCCCGGAGAAGCTCGCCGCTGGGGTAAACTTGGAGTTGTACTTCACTGCTTTTGAAATTGCCATCAGTTCAGTCGGGTACCCAAGCGCGATATGCTCAACGATAGAGCTCAGCGCGTCAGCAACTTCGTCTTCGGGCTTCTTCTTCGAAAGCGAGTCGTCGGTGTCGTTACCGTAATCAGCTTCAATCAAGCCTGGATACATTGGACGAAACGGCGCGATTTCGTCGTCGTCGTACTCTTCGTCGGACGAATCGGCGTTTTCATCCTCGGAGTAGTCTTCGTCTTCTTCTTCGTTCCCAATCGCAGGTCCAATCAGGTGCTGCTTCCTACTCACGTACGCATTCGAAAATACGCCACACTGCTTCAGCACATCCTTGTCAGGCGCATGGTTGTTCAAGAGACAGTGGAAAGCACAGAGCTGCGCTTTCACTTGCTCCACCATTCTCAGCTTCAGATACTCTTGGCTGCCGTATTCCTTGCCGAGAGTCTTGAGTTCCCGACTGCATTCGCCTTCGTGTCGCCAGCCGAGTGTGCAAAATCGGTCCTTGTCACAGCTCTTTTGAGCAGTCATGTTGAGCAGGTAGGGGTTTCGCTTCGCGCAGCATGGCAACTGACAAGTGCTCTCCAGGATCTCTTTCTGGGTTGGAACGCGGCTGAACTTGACATATCGCTGGATCTGCTCATCATCACCAATATCCTCTGGTCGCTCCCACGTCGAATACTTCACAGACATACCGATCCACTTGACGAGGAAGAATGTCGCACGATCGTTCGCTTTCACGGCGAGTTTCGAGGAGGTTTCGACTGCTTTTCGGTTGAACTTCTTGTCTTCGACGTCAACTGGCTCGCACAGGATACTTGGGATCAAGCTTGCAGCAGAGAGTGCTGCTTTCTTTGGCGACGCAAGCGCAGTTTTTTTCTCATCCAGCGACTCTTTCTCGTCCGAGTTTGGTCGACTGTCTTCTTGCTTCTCGACCGTTTCTTTCGCTTCAATCACTCGTTTCTCAAACTTGTTGCGCACCTCGCAAAATGTGCAAAACCACTCTCCAACCGGCAGCTCGGTCATCTCTGGCGTGGAGCAGTACATGTGGATCTCACCGTCACAGCGATCGCAGAGAAGCAGCTGCTCGCTGTTGTCGTTCTTTCGACAAATCGTGCAGCCAGGTTCCCATGGAGACCACAGGTCATAGCTGTCTTCACCTTCCTCTCGGAACTCTTCGGCGAGCTTCTTGTCTGATTCCTTGTCAGCAGTTGGCTGCAATTTCAGCCATGCTGAAGGAGCCAAAACCCATTCGTAGATCCACTTCTCAAAAGTTTTCGAGAGATCGTCAGTGATAAGCCAGATGTCCGACCCGGCCGCATTAAACTCTTTGCAGTTCGAGAACACGAGCCGCACGTCTGAGATGAACAGCGACGCAGCCGCTGGGCCGACGTAGTAGTTCTCTCTTGAAAGTCTCGCCGCGATCGAGCCAAAGTCCATCGGGTTCAGGATGTAGTTGAGATAATCTGGAATTTCCCTGTTGCAATAGAAATCAAACTTCGTTAGCGATACTACATCATCCAGGCTGAATAGATCAAGGCGCAGAAAAGTAAAGCGTACTCTGTGTCAACCGGGTGCTCGAAAATCTCGCCGCCGTTCTCGTTCAGGAGCTTCTTGACGATCCCTGTCATTCGTTCGGGGAGCACGTCGGCGTTGCTGAGAAGGAAGTAATCGGTCACGCTCGGGTACTTTGGCGCGAACGGCAGCTCCTGTCGGCGCTTTTCGATTTGGTCGTCGAGCTTGTCACGCGGGTCCACGCGATGGCTCAGGATTTTCTCGACCGTCACTTTGTTCGCCTCTAAATCGTCAACGTCATCAATATCCTGATACCCCTCGCGGCGCAGCTTGCGGTCGAAGAGCTGCACGCGATGTTGCTTCTGGTAGCCCTCGGGGATGAAGAGCTCCAGCTCAGTGAACGTGAGCCACCATATGTGCAGGTATGAGCGCCCGACAAACTTGCAGAGGTACTCGACCTGCCCGCTGCGCTTGTTAATGCGACGGCCGACGATCAGATCCAGCTGCGGATACGTCGAATCCTGTACACCACGTTCATGCACAAGGCGAAAAAAAAACACGTCAGCAACTCAGAATTATACAATCTGACTTGGTGTCCTTTTAGCAGCAAATATCGACGTACCGATCGCAGCTGGTAATCCAATTGGCGCGCTTTCCGCTTCTTCTCAGTCGCAATAACGATTTCTTCATCGTCCGAGCCATCGTCCTCGACGTACTTGATGTTCTTAAGACTCTTGCGGCGCTTGCGACGTCCATCGCTGCCAGCATCCTTGGCGACACCAGTCGCTGCTTCCTAAAAAGAATCATAAACCAAACGATTCACCAGTCAATATACAACAAGATGCGGGTCGGCTCCCACGGCAGATGCGTACCTGTTGCTGCTCCGAAACTACGAGCTGCTGCTTTTCTGCTAAGATCTGCTGCTGAGCTGGGACTGCGAGTGGCTGTTGAGGGGAAACGGCGAGTGGCTGCTGCTCTAGAATTGCAATTGGCTGCTGAGCTGGAACTGCGAGTGGCTGCTGAGATGGGACTACGATATGTTGCTGCTGCTGCTGCGATGGGACTGCCAATAGCTGCTGGGCCGGAACTGTGAGTGGCTGTTGAGCCTGAACTGCCAGTGGCTGCTGCGCGGGAGCTGCTAGAAGCGACTGCACAGCTGCGATTGCGTCTTGTTGTTGCTCGTGAGGTTCAGAAGCGGCGTCCACTTGCTGCGTCGACAGCGCGACAGCAACCATTGGAGCTGGCGCGAGAGGCTCAGCAGCTGACGCTGTCGGCGCTACAAGTCACGCAAGCGCACACACAAGCGATAATGCATCAGTTTGGTCCTTTGCTGCATACATTTGTAGCCATTCGCAGTCGTCATCTTCCACTCGATCCATTTTACGTGGATGGCGTGGTGCGCTCCTGATGGCCTGTGAACTAATCGCACGCCAGCCACCCAACCAACACGCATAGAGAGGCTTCTCAACCCAACACACAATGCACATGTACAGTCACACGCAATTGAAATCCACACGCACCTTGTGGCGCGGCGTCCATGGAGGAATGCATGCCGGTTGGTTGACTCTTCTCCGTTGCCACTCGGGATTGCTTTGCGTGATGCCCGCCAAAAGACTCGACACTTTTGCCTTTGTGTGTGCCTTGTTTCGATTTGAATTGGCAGGACAAGGGAAATGAATTGCGTTAAGCTTGATGTTTGTATGCATCAATTCAATGAATTGACATGTTGCCTTCCCGCGCAAAAAGAGTAACCTGGGGTTACTCGATCGAAAAGATACAAAAGCGTAACCTTGATGGGGAGAATCGCTGTTGCATGTGACCTGGATGGATCCGCTCGCGACCTTTCGGTATCAAGTCTCAGAGGCACTGCCCAAAAGCTCACAAAATGCCGAGCGATTGTGGAAATTTGCTCGCATTATTATTATTAACAGCAATTTAATATCTCTTCGTCGTTCGAACATCAGAGCGCGATTCGACACCATCACCATCCAGGTTACGCTACGGAAGCCTCGCGTTCCAGCACCCATTCTTGTTTGGGCGAGTTTCCATTTGCATGACGGATAGGGCTTCCAACCTTGTGTCTCTTGTGACAGTTTTACAATTGAGCTCACTCCGAAGAAACGAACCGCGACGCTTCGCTGCTCACAAAGACTCGGGTCTCCAAGAAGAAACAATCGACACCATGATGCACGACTTGGAGCTCAGCGACAACCAGCAGGACGCCGCCCGCGATGGCTCCCCAACGCCCATGAAGAGAGGAGAGCAACAGGAGCATGATGGGACTCCTGAAGAGAGCGCGGCTGTGTCTTCATACGCGCAAACTGCGTGGCAGTGGGCGTGCTGGTCCGGTGAGAAGACGTGGGATGGCCTCGACTTTGCCGGCGAGGTCGTCGCCAACTTCCTCGGCCTCACGACGTCCAAGTACCAGTGGATGATCGACATGCAGGCGCGTGAGGACGAGGACCGGCGTCAACGCAGGCTCGAGGCTCGGCAGCGGCGCCAGCTGCGACTCGAGCAGCTCCTGGAGCACGAGAAGCGCAAGCTGCAGGAGCTCGAGGCCGGTGGGGATGACGAGGAGGAGGACAACCAGCGCCTCAGTGATGACGAGGACTTCAAATTGTTCCAGGTTCGCCGTTCTAGCTCAGTGAATATTTTATAATGTGTAATCGTCCTGCGTGTTAAAACAGAATCTTCTTGCGTTGCATTGTGTCTCTATTGCATTGTTATTCTGTTGATGAGAGTACCGAGAACTGTTCGCTCTGGCCTGAGCTCATAGCTCAACCTGCCACCTCGACTTCTAACAATGTTCTCCATTGTCTACTGGTCAAAGTGGAAAGCGTCCAGATCAGCGAGCGCGACCTGCTCTTCCTGACGCTTTTCAAGGTTCTTGACCTTCACGAACTTGTTCTGGACCTCTTCGCTGCCCAGGATCACCGCGTGCAAGCAGCCGTACTTTTCCGCAGCCTTTAATGAATACACATAGTCATTCACAAACGCTTTGTGAGTACGAGCACCATAGATAAAGTGTCTCAAATGAATATCGCACCTTCATCTGCTTCTTGAGGTTGCCTCGACCGTGGCAGAAGTGCACAGTGAGTCCTCGCTGGCGCAACGTCTGCAACAGACACAAACAATTTAACAAGTAACTTTGGTTCATGAACAAACCTGCACTTATCAAAATAAATCCAAAATATAACAAATAACTTACATGGGCAACGCGCATGGCCTCGTGCAGCACGGCGGCTTGATCGTCGCCAACGAACACTGGGACAACCTGCAAATAATAAAATTCATCAATTTAGCCATTCGCCTCGCGTCAGTTTATAAAATAAAAAAAATTAAAAATTACAGCGATGGTGTTGGATGTCATGGCGCTCGTCTCGCGAAGAAGATGGAGACGATCGACGCCAGCAGCCCAGCCGATGCACGACACGCGCGGTCCGCCCAGCGTCTCCGAAAGGTTGTCATAGCACCCACCGGCGAGGACAGCGATGCCGCCGGTGCCGGCTTCCCCTTCATCGTCAGTGGACGACAAGTTCTCGACAAACTCGAAAACCGTGTGGCTGTAGTAATCCTGATATTTGGTCATCCAGCCACCAAGTCAGCAGACGCACGTATCCAGTCAAAAAGATACAAATGTATATAAAAACGCACCAGTCCTCGCACGAGACGTGCGTTGTGGCGATAGCGAATGCCGAGCGCCTCAAGCCCGTTCAGCACCGCGTCAAAGCGCTCCGAGGCTTCTTTCGACAGATACGTTGCTAGACGAGGCGCGTCGACGACGAATTTCTTGTCTTCTTCGCTCTTGGAGTCGAGGATGCGCAACACACTCCCGCGCTCCAGTCTAATCCACACAGTGATAAATAGAGAGTTATTATGTCAATAAATCCTCAGGTCCTCAATGGACTTGTCTTGAGAATTTGCACGTACCGGTTGATGCTGTCTGCCGAGAGCTCACTCTTGTATTGGGAGAAATAGTCCTCCAGCGCGATGCGGTAGCGTCCGCGGCTGCGGATACAGAGGTGTCTTATTAGCATAAGAAGCTAATGGGATCAGATGGCTATTGAAGACATCGACGGTACCTTTCAGCATCACCAAGCGAGTTGAGCTCCAGCACGGCCTTGCTGCGGATCCCTAGCGCTTGTAAGGCGTCGGACGCCATTGCGATCACCTATAATAGGACAACATACCTATTTTAGTTTGTGAAGGCTCGCCTGCGAGTTCCGATGAACCTTACTTCAACATCGACTGACGGCCCCGAGGAGCCCACGAACTCGACACCTGGATTTGCACGAGACGCAACAGCATTTCGCAATTTGAAAGTTCGGACCCTTTTCGATACAACTTGGCTCAGATCTGCTGCGGACTTTGCAATTCAACGTACCGAATTGCTGGAATTCGCGGTACCGACCACGCTGCGGACGTTCGTAGCTGTTAATAAGAGCAGTTGGACACGCGTTATTATCAGACATCTCCAGTAACTGCATTTAATGATCGAGACGCACCGGAACATGCTCCCAGAGTACGTGACTTTCTGCGGCAGCGAGAACATGAGGTTGTTGCTCAGCAGTGCGCGAATGATCCCTATCGAAAGGTGCCAACAGAACGCAAACGATCGCCCAACATACCACAGTGTTAGTGGAATTATCAGCCATAGCAGACTACCTAAAATTATATGGACGACGCTTGCAATACCAGCAGTGCCCTCCGGTCGCAGCGTCACACTCTTGCCCGAGTTGTCCTTGAACGTGTACATTTCCTGCAGCAGCAACAGCCCAGGCGGACAGATAGATCGACACACAGTGCAATCGTGATAATGACGAACCATCACTCACACACTTTGCATAGCCATATATATGATCAATGGAGAGGCCAGCCAAACCTTCATGACGATGTCCGATCCGTCCCCGAGCGAGCGCGAGAAGAGGTCCGTGTACTCGAGAAGCGGGGTTTGAATCTGCATACACCAGTCCACACGAGTCAGAATCAGCACCATTATACAATGCTGCGGTAGCACTGCGCTGCAGTGCATGCAGTGCTATGCAAACTCTTACTACGCACCGGTCGGAATCCGTAGCCGCCCACCGTCCGCTGCAGCACTTGGAGCACTTGATGGTGCTGCTCAGCTTCTTCAGCGAGCAAGTCGCGAGTGCCACGCACGCGACTGACCGCTGCTACTTTCGCTTTACTACTAGCAGCTGATGCAGTGGTCGACGAGGCCAAGCGCACGACGCTCAACGAGCGGCGGCGCACAGCAACAGATGATACGCTCCCACGCCACATTTTCACCTGCCAATCGAGCTGAGCAATATTTGTTACGGAACTCCTACTATCCAGTTATCGGACAAGAGACAGAACAGGTAACCGTCCATGTATCGTCCATGTATCACACAGGTTTCACAATCAGGGTAACCGGGTACAGTCATATGAAAAACTATAGACGCACCCGGGTTTTTTCGATTTACAATTTCAATTGCTCTTTTTTGAAAGTGCTGTTTAATGGGAGCTTTCATGGCATAAAAGAATGCAGAAAACCACATTCAAAAAGAGTAAAAATTGAAAGAGCAAAGTCACTTTTTCACATTCTGACCCTATGAAAAAGTATAGACGCACTACAGTTTCTTCTCTACTTATCGATCGTTTTGCCGCGCTGGAGGATTA
>JAASFY010001048.1:0-12776 GCA_023334035.1 Globisporangium okanoganense
AACTCTCGCTTCTTTGTGGAAAATATCACCCTGTTAATTGGCCATAATTCTGCACTTTTCGTGTGGAAAACTATGCTGTTTTGGTTCTGATTGATGAAAAAATGTCCATGTTCACAAACCACTGTCGCGGACTGTAATAATGGAAATTGTAGCGGTAAAATTAGAATCAAAATCGAGCATTTCCTTATTCCGACGTGAACAACAAAAGTTGTAGCAACGAATTATACAAAAATGGACACATCCTTCTACAATTTAAAATAGAACCGATCGAGCAACTTTGTTGCGCCTGCCTAGACTGTGGCATGTAGTAGTAGTGGCTATAGTGCTACATAACAAATGTAACCCTAAACGAGCTAATGCTACAAAAGACGCCTTTTCCTTATTTGTTTCCAAACACCCGTGGTTTTTTATTTGTGCATTCGATATGGACAGCGAGCGTAGCATGAGCCAAGCGGGCTCGTCATCACAGAGCTCTGGCGCGTGGACGTCCAGCGGAGACTTCGCGTCACTGGCGCAGCAGCTGTCGCCGGCCTTCAGCACCAGCAGGGGCTTCTCGCCAAGCGAGAGCTTCCCGTACCTGCAGGAGGTCTCGTCCGTCTCGGGGCTCGAGCCGCATGGCAACGACGACGACCAGCGCAGCGGCTCGCTGTCGGATAAATGGACGTCCACACACAGAATCAGTGCGTTCTTTCAATTGAACGCCGTGCAGCGTGTCATCTCGGCCGCGATCCTCGCGCCGCTCGTCACGGTCTTCATCTGGCAGTCGCCCGCGTTCGCCACGGCCACGGTCTGCAGCTTCGTCACCAGCGCGTGCTCGTACGAGTACTCGTGCATCGCCAACCGCATCCAGTTGCGCCTGCTGTCCAAGCTAAGCGCGTTCGAAAAGGACGAAACACCCGGCGGCCAGTGCCTACACGCCCGCCGCGAGAGCGCCACATCGCACCACAGCACGCGGAGCAACGACAGCGAGACGGCCCCCGAGGCTGAGCTGCGACCGAGTCGGAACAGTTTCAAGCTCCATGACGAGAGTCCAAGTGCGATGCGAGGCCGGACATCGTATCACCAGTCGGCGGCGCGCAGCAATGCCAGAGATCCGGCGGCCGTGGCGCCCACTTCTGGTGGCGACAGCGCGTCCGAAGCGATGGACAGAGACCTGCGAGGCTTCGAGGACCAGCTGCAAACCTGCGCGGTGACGGGACTGGCGACGCGCTGCTTTGGCGGCTGCGAGTGGCTCGCAGCAGGCGTCGTGTCGGTCTTCCTGTGCGCAATGACGTCCACCATCTTTCTCTCGCTGGCATCGCTCATCCCGCAGCTGCGCGACACGGAGTTCTACGAGTCGCGGCTGTTCTACACGGTTGCGACGGACTTTGTTGCGGCGCTCTGCGCGTGCTACACGCCCAACTGGCGCTACGCAGTGGTCATCTTGATCGAGAACGCCGTGTTCACGATCCTCACAATGCACTCGACCATCTGTCCAATCAACCAGTTCAGCTGCGGGCTCTCGGTCGAGCCCGCGCAGGTCTTCCTCGCCGGCGCGCTCGTCGTGCTCTTCTTCCGCTTCACAACGAGCAAGACGGGCCCTGACGCGTTCCTGAACTTTGTCTTGGACATGCTTGGGTACATATACATCATCGGCAGTCTCTCGGTGCTCGTGGCGTTCGTGGACGACGACAAGAAGACTTTGTATCGCAAGCTGCTCATCGCGCTGCTCTACGTCGTCTGGGCCTCGGACACGGGCGCGTACATCACGGGCAAGGTGCTCGCGTGCTTCAAGTACCCAAACTACAATCCGCTGGCGGCCCACTTGTCCAAAAACAAGGACTACGAAGGCACATTCGGGGCGATTCTCTTCGGCATCGCAGCCATGATGATCGCGTCCCACCTGCTCAATGTCCCGGGCTCGACGGGGACGAAGATCGTGTTTACGGTGCTGGCGGTGGTCGTTGGCCGTCTGGGCGACCTCTTTGAGAGTCTGCTGAAGCGCGCAGCGGGCGTGAAGGACTCAGGAAAACTCATCCCAGGCCACGGCGGCGTGCTTGACCGCATCGACGCGCTCATGTTCGCCGCACTGGTCTTCGCGCGCTACTACGCCATGGTCGTCGGCGTCGGTGACCACGAGACGAAGCGGTGACGACAGGGCCACGACGTTGAGCAAATTATTTTATACTATAGCTTTCTCCAAGGTGTTGTTACAGTTCCGGTAATGACGATGAGTTTTGTGATGGTGATCTGGTAATGCCACGTTATCAATGACGTGGCTCTTTTATGTACCAATAGGGCAACCCTCACTCACACAGATAAAAGATCTCTCGCACAAAAAAATGCTCTTCATTTTGGAGAAGAAATGGTGCACGCAGCGAAGGTGGCGCCGTTCACGCTCCTGGAGCTCGCGGCCAAGCACGCGTTGGCTGCGATGCTCTGCAAGCCGCAGTGGTGGCTCAAGTGGCGTGACGTGGAGATCCGCAGCAGGTGGTTCAGTGAGATCCAGCAGGCGTTCCTGCGCAAGACGCTCACGCAGAGCCTCACGTGGGAGCCGGAGGAACTCATCACACTGCGCGACCTAGAGCGCATCGCTGAGTCTCCCGACAGAGAAGCGCTGGTGGCCACATGGCTTAAACATGTGCGCTATGAGCTTAACTACCGCCTCGCGGGCGTGGGCGAAGACGAAGAGGAGGACGAAGACGACTTCCAGAAGGAGCGCAACGCGTACACATTCCTGTTCTGGTACTTCACGTACGCGGTTCTAAGGGAGAAGATCCTGACTATCCCTGTGAGCCTGTGGTCCTACGAGACGTTCCGCCCGGCGATTGTGGCAGCGGAGCAGCGAACCGACCCGAGCGTCTTGCCGCGCACGCTCGAGTTTCTCCAGACAGTACTGGCGAACGCCGCGAGCGAAGAGAGTGTGGGTAAAGCGCTTCAAGGTGCTCCGACTCGCGCCGACACGATCCAAGTGCTTCGTGCCAAGTGCGTCGAGATCGCAGCTGAGCTGAGTCACATGTGGGCTTATATTACGCAAGCCCTGGATCAGATAGCCGAGAGCGATGACTTCCAAATTGAGATCTCTCCTGGTGAAGAGAGAGTGACAGTTAGCCCCACGGGCATCCACGGCGTGTGGATCTCCGACAGTCTCGTCCTTGAAGGCCTCAAGACAAAATTCGTGCAGGAGATTGCGGTGCTGGAGAACGTTCCGGACGAAGCCAAGGACTGGCACCCGAAGACCGACAAGCAGGTGCTCGACCTCGTCCACCCGTCACTCTATTGTTGCGTGCTGGGCAAGACCAAGCAGGTTTTTCAGCCTCCACCGCCAGAGACGTACTTGAATGCCGCTGAGCACATGCTCAAGATCCTGGGCACTGCGTCGAAAGTGGTCGAGAATGATTTCAAAGGCCAGAGCGGCCGGACGTCCTCGTTCCAGTGGATTCCGTCCGACGTTCGAGTGAACGACGACGGGTCGACGCGCTTCCTGTCGTACATTAACAACCTGCATCCCGTCCACTCTGCGAGCTTGTATTCGAGTATCGAAACGATCTTTGCGCGCTTCGTGCCACTCTTTGAGCGCGTGGTACCCGCTGTCAAAGACGAGTTCCCAGGTCCAGTCTTCGAGGCCCCAGAGGATTACAACGCAGAACGCCCCGAGATCCCAGAGACGGCTGTATTTGAGAGCAACAGCGCTTCTTCGGTACCACTAAAGGGGAGAACTCTGCAAGTGATAGTGAAGGTCGCCGAGATCCTACTGACGCCAGAATCGCCAACGTACGCGGGCGGCTCGTGGCACATCGAAGGTACGGACACGGAGCAGATCGTGGCCACGGGAATCTACTACTTTGGCTGCGACAACATCAAGGACTCGCGTCTGTCGTTCAGAGTCAATGTGGAGGAGCCCATGTACGAGCAGTCGGACGACTCGGGCGTCGCCGTCATGTATGGCCTCTTCAATGAGGATTTGCTGGTACAGACGCTCGGATCTGTAGCTACGAGTGAAGATCGATGCCTCGTGTTCCCGAACGTCTTGCAGCACAAGGTGGAGCCATTTGAGCTCCAAGACCCGTTGAAGCCTGGTAGTCGGAAGATCTTGGCGTTCTTCCTCATTGACCCAGACGCGAAAATCCCATCGACGTCGAGTATCCCACCACAGCAGCGCGAGTGGCTTGACGAGGTACAGGACCCACTTTTGAAGCACCTCCAGCTGTTTGAGTTTGCCGAGGAGACTGTGAAGCAAATGGCGAACGGCGACAGCATGACGCTCGACGAGGCGAAGCAGTACCGTCTGGAGCTCATGGCGGAGCGCTCGGTGCTGGCGGAACCCGACCCGGACGACTACGAGAGCTACTTCAGTCTGTGCGAGCACTGAGAAAGTAAGTTTCGCTGTCTGCGTGTGTGAGTCTGCTCAGGAATTATTCGTTTAACGTCGCCAATGCAGCTGAAGCAGCTTCTATTCCGGAGGACAGTATCAGTTGACCTCTAACTCGTATCTTGTGCATCGGACAACGCGCCGACGGATCTCTTCTCACGCGTGATGCTCACAGTCAGCATGATCAGCTCGCTGTATTCGCTGCAGTTTCTGCTCAAGAGGGACGCGAACGTGTGAGTGGACAGCAGCAGACGAGTGGCTGCGATCACACCGAGTCCTGTTCGTGTTGGGAATTCACCCAACAGCTCCAACAATCACCAGTCTGCACCTCAGACGCGTGTCATCGACTCGCCTCTCAAAGATGTTCCATACGCTTGTCACGGTATACGGCTTGGGGGCTCTAGGCGCCTTCACCATCTCGCTAAGTCACGCCACGATGAATAAGGAGCCGATTGGCTGTCAGTTGTCGTCGATGCGCTGGCTCGCATCAAAGTATCCCTGTGGCGTCCGAGCTCAAAGGTTCGGCTGCTGAGATTGCCTCTGCTCTGGACCAAGTGGACGAATTTGCGCTCGCAGCCGTCGTCTTCTCGCACTGCCCAAACGTCGAAATCCCAACGCCGATCCGCAATTTCCCCAACGTCATCTGGTTCAAGATCTACAACACCACGTTGCGCTCGTGGTCGCCAGAAGCCTCGCTCACGAAGCTCGTACACCGGCGACTCAGTCAGATCTTCCTGGTTCACGTGACTATGACTGTGTTTCCCGCCGGGACTGATGAGTCCGAGCTTTCCGCTGATGGACGTCGAGTTCTTCGACACGAGGCTCTTGGGTCTTCCAGAGAACCTGCATAAGCTCTGGCCACAGCATATATCGTTCGAGCAGTGCCAGCTAGACCACGTCCCACGTACATTGTCGAGCTTTGCCATGCATGTCGTGTCCCTCGTAGCCAACAACATCCGCCAGGTCCCAGTGGAATTTCTGAAGCTCTCGCTGGCAGGGAATCCAATTTAGTCGCTGCCGGAAGTCGTCGGTCCAGTCGTGGCGCGCCCTAATAAATTCATGCAGGGCGGGCTCTTTCTCCAGCAGACTGAAATACAGACGCTCCCCAAATGGATCACGAAGACCGAATTCTGCTGTCGCGTGATGTTCCACACAGGGGAACGCCATTCTGCGCCTCTGCGAACGTGTCCTGCTCTACTCACGAGGCTCTGGACTGCACTGTGCCTCTCAGCCGCGAGGAATTGATGCGTTTCCCGATCAAAGAGTTCGAAAGACGACGCCAGCCGTGATGAGTGCGCTTAGTTTTGCTGGCTTGGCTTGGATCTACAGGGAGCGAAATCTGTGTTGTTGTCAGCAGCTGACACCATTAAATCATCAACACCCATCAGCTAATGCATGGCGAATCCAAAGTGTTTTCCATTGTGCACTGCGAAGGAGTCTGTCGCAATTCTCACGCAATGTTAATACGTCGTCGTCGCAAGAGGAGGCAATATATAGAGGCGATTGAGCTTCGTGTGGTCGAGTCGGATCTGCTGCGAGCGCTAGTACTTTGGATCAATGGACCGCGCCCAGTTCTGCATGTACAATCACACGTAATACGAGTGTTAGTGATAGGGACTGTATGACCTTCAAGTGCCACGCACAACGAGTCCAACGCACCTTGTAGTCGGGATTGTACTGAAACTGCGACTGGTCGAGGAAGAGCAGGTCCGTGAGCAGGATCATCGACAAGAAAATGATGAGCGTCACCTATTGATACACAACAGCAACAGGGGGATTGAATGAGCACAGACACAGACACAACGGCGACGAAAAGATCTCGCGTGCGCTTGTGCAAGAATGCGTTCGTACCCACGGCATCCACGCGTCATCGGCCGCGCCGAACGCGATGAAGATGAAGAAGATGATGACCAGCAGCTGCAGCTTTTGGCGGTAGTTGGAGAACCACATGGCGAGCGGCGCACTCGTGTGGAGAGAGAGCAGAGGGTGAAGGCACACGAAGGTGGCGATGAATGAGCTCTTGCGTTTTGAGAGCCCTTTCAGGAAAGCAGAAAGCAAGCAATCTGTGATTGGTCAAAATAAAGCTGGATTTATAAAAAACATGATTCGTTATAATTCATAGTATCAGTTTTGATTGGTGGAAATAATTTATCCGGAGATCCGGATACGTGACTGGAACATGGCTTCAACTGCAACGAGCAAGTGTTGCAAATGACGGGCACCAATGTGATGAAAATGAGGACGACGGCCGCGCGCACGCGGCGCCTGCAGCTGACGCTCGCGAAGGCGCTGGACGTGTCCGTGAGTCAGGCGTCTGCCGCGAGTCTGCATGCGGCGCTCGAGACGCACTGCGGGGACGACCTGGCGCTGCTCGAGCAATTCTTCCCGCGCGCAAATGACGCCGACGAGCTCTCGGCAAACACACTACAGAGTCTGCGGCAGAACATCGAGGTGCGTACAACACCAGCAACACGTGTATATATATGCGCTGGGAGTTTATCTGCTATATGGGTATTTGCAGGCGGCGTTCGAGGCCCTGTGCGAGAAATACGACGTCAACGCCCAGCTGCTGGAGCTGGAGGAGCTCATCCAGCAGGCCGAAGAGGCCAAGCTGCGCGCCATCGCACGGGAAGACGAGTGCGTTTCTTAGGGCACTTTCATACGGAGAATTGTGGCGTATGCTTGTCTATGATGTGCTCACTGTTCTGTTTCCCGCTACGTAGAGAGATCACCGAGGACGAAGAGGAGAAGGACGCCAGCGCAGCCACTGAGGACCAAGAAGAAGCGACAGGACCATCACATGCATCACCAGACACGATCGTACGGATGGAGCGACTGCGCGTCATGGGGGAAGAGAAACGCAATCTACAGTTGCTGCTGGAGCGCGAGGAAGCGGAAATTAAACAGCTGGACGCGGCTGTGAGCGACCTCCGACAGTCGGCGCTAATGCAGGTCGAGCGCCTGCAGAGCGCTGGGAGCCACGTGGACTCGGCTCGCCAGTTTGCAAAAGACCACGCAAGTTGCTGCTAAACATCTTGCAAAGTACGAATATTGGACTTTTCATGATGCATATTTTCATAGTTTATTGGCAAATGCGAAAATCGTACTTGTTATCATTTCCAAGACCGACAAGCGCTCAACGACTCGGCTGAAAGAACGACTTCGCGGCCTCGTGCAACACTTGGCGAGAGAGCGCCATGCTCTGCTGGGACGCTGCCAGCTCCTTCCGCAGCTCATCGAGCGTCGTCCCGTTCTGGAAATTGCTCACGAGCGACTGCATTGTCTGCAGATCCATGTTCTTGCGACTCGCTCCTCCGGATTCCAAGCTACCAGCTTCTGCAGCGCTCGCTGCGTCCCACTGCATCGCCTCTTTGATGCGTCGCTCACTCTTCTTCCGCACAGGTTTCGCTGCGCCAGTTCCGTAGACACTTGACTTGGTTGCGCTCTTCTTCTTCTTGGGCTCGTCGCCTTTCGCACTCACCCCAGAGGAAGTCTGTTTCTTCAACAGACCATGACTAGGTGCTCGAGGTCCGCTGCCACCACCGTCGCCACCTACTGCGTCTTTGCCACTGAGAGATGATGACGACGAGGTCGAGAAGCTCCGAGAGCTGCTTCGTCCCAGTGGGTGATGCCGGTCGTTGATCACATCGGCCGCTTGCTCCTGCTGGTCGTCTTCAAAGTTCATCATCGCGACCTTCTGCGCGTACGCGAATGCCTCCTGAAGCAGCTTGGGGTCGATGGCCTTCGCTGCTGCTGCTGCTGATGACATCACGGGCTTACTGGACGCCTGGTACAACGGCCGCGCAGGCCGATTCGACACGCGAGGCGCTGACTGACTCTCGGGCTCGGAGCTTTGTTTGCGGCGCTGGTGGTCGGACCTGAGCGTCGGGAGCACATTCGCAGTCGTCGTGCTTTTCTTCTCGGGTTTCGCGAGAACCGAAAGACTGGGCGACGGCCGGTTGAGGAAACTCTCGACTTCGTCCCAGATCCCACCGCTGGACTCCTGCGGCTCTTCTTCCTCTGCGTCGCCATGATCATCGTCTTCATTCTCGTCCCCGTCGCTCTCTTGGTCCTCATCTTCGTCGCTGCCGTTGTTCAAGGGAACACTCGAGTGGTTGCGTTGGTTCCGGTCGCTCCGAGTGCTCTTCTCGGACGCGCACGAGCCTACAGACGTTACGCTCCCGCGACTCGACGACGACCGCGCAGAGGCCACTTGAGGGAGCTCCACGGCACTCATCGCTCGCTTGTTCTCGCCTTTCTCGTGATGATCTGGGTGAGCGCTTGCTGCTGTTGCAATGTCCACCCAAGCGCCTTCACGTCTTGCTTGTAGCCCACATACACTGGCATTGCTTTCAGAGTCAACACGAGAATAGCCGCCAGTTTCTAAAATAATCTACTCGTACTTAGGGCGACACCTGTCGCCAACTGAGCTCTTCGATGATGAACCCTGCCTGGGCTTGCAAAGCTAAGCGAAGACGTAGAAGATGATCGAGTTGCCCAGTCCATAGAGCAGCAGCTGCGTCGCGAAGCGGATCGCGAGCCCGGCCACCACAAGCGCCGCGACATGGACCGACCGCGTGATGGACGGGTCGCCGTCCGCGAGGAAGAGCTGCAGACCCAGCACGTTGGAGAAGAAGATGACGGCGCCAATCATGTGGATGAATGTCCAGTGGTACTCCCAGATGACCGTGAGCAGTGCAAACATCTTGCCAAAGCTCGAGATGCACAGCGTGCTGCCGTATTTTGTGAGCACGTCGACGCTCACAGCCCCACTAGTGGACGCTATTGAGCCGTCTCTATTGCTGGTTGAAGCCGCCAATGACGCCTCTGGCTCGAGCAGCAGCTTGCGTCGCCAGCCGCGGCGGAACGGGTCCCAGTAGATGAGCGCCAGCACGCTCGCAAAGTACACGACGTTCTCGAGCAGCGCCAGCAGCACGAGGTGCAGCGAGAACTGGCTGATGCGGAAGCCCGAGATGGCGTCCGTGTCCTGGTACATGGACTCGGAGCGGAAGAACACGCCCTCCTTGCGGTCCACGAGGTACGCCTTGACGTTCATGTCGAGCATCACGAGGATCACGAACATCTTGAGGATCGTGCGCTGGTGTGCATACATATAATACACTCATGTGTGAGTGGAATCAATAATACAATACAATACCAACGCATTCAAATCGCACACGTACGTTTTCCATGGGGGACGGCAGGTTGTAGAGGATGTGGCGGTAGACCTGCGGCTTGAGCAGCATGACCTCGAGGAAGAGCAGCACGTTTTCGTACTCGACGTACTTGTCCGTCACTTCGTTGCACGCGCCGCAAATCGCCAGGCGCACGTTGCCCTTGCCGTAGTCGCGCACCAGCAGCGGCACGCCCGCGCCGCACTCCACGCACACGCGCGACGCCATTCTTGCGCTGGATCTGAATGTTGATTTCTGAATTCTGTATTTTCTGAATCGATCCTGTGGAGTGAATTTCAATATAAAGTTGCACGAATGTCGCGCGAACGAAGCGGCACTTGAACTGCTGTGGTTGCAATCCACGATAACGATCACAAGCAGCAGTGACGAGCGAGACCTTCTGCAGCAGACAACAGCCAAGACCCACGAGCCGACAGAACAGCAGAAATGGCCAAGGACGTGCGCGCAGGAGTGAGCGAAGTGCGCCGCCAAGAGAAGGCGAGCGGCGGTGGCGTCACCCGCGAGTTCGACGACGTGAGCAAGATCGATGAGCGACACCGCTACACCGTCCCCGTACGTTTGTATCTTCACGTAACAACATCACTATGCGAATAGAAATGATGCTGACTGCTGCGGATGTATTGCTGACCTGTAGGAGTACGACATGCGCAAGAAGCGCTTTCCCATGCGCACGGGCATGGCGGCTGTGAGTCTCTTTGCGCTCGGCTCGGTGCTCATATTCGTGAGCACGCGCATCGGATTGGACGGCGAGCACCGCGGACTTTCGTTCCTCATCCTGGGACTCATTGGTGCGTTTGAAGTGGAATGATGGCGATTTGTAGCTTCCGGTGGCTGATGCTGACTTGTTCTATTCTGTGTGCAGCGTTCATCCCTGGGAGCTACGCGTCGTACCAACTTTACGGGAGCTTCAAGGGCTGGAAGGGCTACGACTACAGCCAGATCCCGTCCTACGACGACTAGGAGCCGCATTTATCACCATAGCAGCTCACAGCGACTCTGTTTTCTTAACAATGCATGTATGGGAACGTGATATCAATTGGTGGTGAGTCTTGTTATAATGGATGCAACCAGGCTTTAACTTCCAAGCTGCTAGCCAAAGCAAAAGATCTAAGCGAGACTGTATGAGCGCACGGGGGTGGTCGTCTTGCGGCGGCGTTGCTCCTCGGCGTCCTCTTCAAAGAACTTGAGCAGCCGCGTGGGCGACGACGACCTGCGCGCCGCGTAGAAGGACGCCTTGCGGAAGATGCGGTCGGCCGACGAGTTGTCCACGGGCGGCGCGGCGAGCAGCGGCAGTAGATTCTCTTCGTCCTCGGCTTGCTGGTTGTTGCGCTTGGCCACCACGTAGATCCCCAGCAGGATGAGCAGCAGACTGAGCGAGTAGACCACGTAGTGCCACGCAGACAGGTGGCGCATGTCCCGGAAGAAGCAGAGGCCCGAGATCGCGCCTGCGAGGATGTAGCTTGCCTCGTAGAGATAGATCACCACCACGGCGTCTTCGACCTTAAGCGCCTCGTTGAGCAGGTAGAGCCCGAAGAGCGCCGTGGAGATCGCGCCCGCGATGCAAACGTACAGGATCGGATACGTAAACGCCTTGGACTTGGTCTCGTCGTCGTGCACGATCTTCATGGTGGCGGCTAGGAAGTAGAGCTGGCCGCTCATGACGCCCGAGAGGATACTGAGTGACACGCGCGACATTTGGCTCAGCTCCAGTGTTCGGCTCCGCCCAGGCGTGCCGCCTCGCACCTTCACGCCCGACCAGTTGTAGTGCAGCGCCTCCTTTGCGTAATGCACAAGGAAGCTCATGACGAACAACAGCGCCACCGCGTACAAGAGGAACGGGAACGACACAAAGCGCTTGGTGAGCTCTTCGACGGACATGGCCGGCGTCTCGTGGGTCCCCGACACACCGACAAGCACGCAGCCAGTGAAGATGAGCAGCGCGCCCACAAAGTCGTTGGTCGTGAGCCGCTCGTGCGGAAGTAGAAGCGGCCCCATGAGCGTGTTCCATCCGATGGTGAGCCCGGCCATGGGGGCCAGCAGCGACTGTGTCGCAAACATGTACGCGACGGCGCCGAGCGCGGGGTTGAACACGAGCATGGACGCGAGACCAGCGTAGAAGTACAAGTACCAGACCTTGCTCGAGTGCGTCATGACGCGGCCATCGGTCGTGAACTGACGCGTCTTGCCGGCGCGCTCCTCCTCGTCTTCCTCGCGTTCGCGCTCGTTGTGCGCGAGCTTCAAGAAGAGTTTGCCCAGGATTCCAAAGATGCTCGAGACTGCCGAGAGCAGCAGGCCGAGCGGCCAACCGACGAAGCCCATGCTGCCTGTGCGCCTGGTGGTGGCGTGTAGCTAGCAAGTGGCAGGTGGTACTCTAGCTGCAGCAGTGAGACGCACGAGCTGTCTGCCGATGACGCCTGGAGCTGCTGGTGCGCGAATGCGATCCGAAGAAATGAGAAAAGCAGATTCAACATTCACTCTCTCGACCGTTTCGCCCAATCAACAGAAGGCGTAAGCCTGGTCTTTGTACGTTTAAAACGTGAGATTGAAATAAGGCGTTGGTTATTTATGGTGTATCATACGCTGCTCAACATGGCTACACTACACCTTTGCTGGTTCAGAATGAAAAAAATCAAGCTCAAACCGGTGTGAAGGAAATGAAGCAGCATCAAATATGTAGAAATGTTTTCATAAATTTTGAAAAAGGCTCAAAGTGGATTTATAAAACACCAACAGGGCGATTTTGGCGCGAAAGCAAAACGCACCTTGAGCACCAGCGCCGCTACTGCGCGCTGGTGCTCTCTCACTTATGCTTTTGCCATTAACAGCGCACCCAAGACTCCTCCCTCCTCGCCGAAGCACCATGCCCCGTGCGCAAGATCCACACGACCGCAGAACGCCGACGTGTCCTCGAAGCCAGCCACCAAGGGGACGACTTTCTCATCGTTGCGCGGCACAACGACATCCCTCTCACCACTGCGCGCCGGATTGTGCGCTTGGGGAGAGTGGAGCTCATGCAACGAGGCGGCGCACGCGCAGCGCTGCAGAAGTGCACTCTGGAGATCATGGACGCAATCGTGTTGTACGTTGAGGATGACTGCATGTACACGCTCGGCCAAATGAAAGACATGGTGTGGCTCAATTTCCAGATTGACCTTTCGACAACGACTATCAGCAAGAAGCTCAGAGATCAATTGTACACAGTCAAGCAGGTACGAATAATTGTGCTGTGC
>JAASFY010001049.1:0-12758 GCA_023334035.1 Globisporangium okanoganense
CGCTGCACCTGACGACGCAGCAACAACAACAACAATCGTGGCGACGACGCGGACGCCTCGCATCAAAAGCAGCACCGTGAGCTGACGTACTCGCTACCGCTGCGCGAGGACCACGATCCAACAACGGCGGCTGCAACGGCGGCTGCGGCCCACCAACGTACAGCTAACCCAGATCTCGCCCGCGGTCACGGTCGTGTGCGCGTGGGCGTGTGTGGTGTTCTTCTACGCGCAGATGGTGTATTCGGTGATGAAGCGCGTGCTGGCGCAGTTCGTGGTGCTGGCGCGGCCTCGCGACGCGCTCGAAAGGGACAAGAGAACGCTCGAGCAGCTTAGCAGCGCATGACTGACGGCGTGCGGTAGTAGATGGCCGCGCAGGTGGTGCGTGTGGAGGTGCTGACGACGCACGCGAGAGAGCTTCAGCGCGTGATCGCTGTGACCCCTGCGCCTCCTGGCGCTGAAAGCTTAAGCAGCAGGAGAAGAGAACCGAGCTCAAGCGCATGCAACGACAGCAGGACGTTGACGCGGCGCAGACTGGTCAGCAGAGATCTTCGCGCACGTAGGATAAGCAACTCGCGTTGCATTTCCAGCTCTAGGTTCAACAGTATGAGCAAAAGTTAAGTTTTGAAAGCTCGCACATTGACAAATATATATTTTCAAGCTCAAAAGTTGTCCAACATTGACTTTGTTAATATTTCAAATGTATACCTCACTAATGTATCAGGACTCTGTTCCTGCCTTAATTAATTTTGTGGAATTGCGGCTCACACCTCGAGATCAACATCTAGCGAAATGCCTACATAGAGATTTTTAAAATTAATAATTATGCAAAACATATTAAAATAACACTTGACGCGAGTTAGCGCAAGTTTGAAGCAAACTGACGTCTGAAAGCAAGATTATATAACATATATGAATGGAAATAATATTGATAGGCTTACGATTCATCAATTTCGATGGTTTCTTCGCCGTCACACTCATCCGGAGGTGGAGGCTGAAGAAAAATTCTGCCGTTGGAGTCTCTTGGCCCAACACAAAAAAATCCCGCCTTGCGAAAACCATTGACAATAGTCTCTGGTGCGATGTCGCCCCACGCAGCAAGCACAACTTGCGCAATGTGCTTCCGTCTCTCACTTGCGTCGACGCAAAACCCGTGATCGCTGATCCGCTCTAGGTAAAGCTGTCGACAGCGGTCTTTGAATGGTTTCATGACGGAAACGTCCATAGGTTGGCAAATACCAGTGGCCCCAGGAGGCACAAATTGAACAAGGGTGCAGCACTCTTCCTGAAGACAGTCTTTGATTTCCTCCATCTGGTGAACCTTTAGACTGTCTAAAAGAAGCATGCTAACGCCCTTGATCTCTGGTTTCCACACTGAACTGATCCATTCTTTCATGATAAAACGATCACAATACGCGTTCTTTTGAACGGTAAAGTGACCGTTCTCCCAATCAAAAGCAGAATCAATGTGCAGCTCCTTGTGAACGTTACCGCCAGGCATCCCGCCGAACACAATCATTGGGCGCAGCTTCTGCCCCGTTGCCGATGCGCACAGGAACACCGACGCTCGAAACGATTTTGGCGACATGGCTACAAACAGAGACAGTCAAAATGTTAGATACAAAAATAAATCCAAATACAATGTGCATAATAAAACTCACATTGAATAACATCCACATTCTGGGCGCCAACAAACTCAATTGTGGAGTTCGGATTCATGTCAATATATATAGATGTTTGATCCATATTAAAGACGAAGTTGTAGCGCTCAGCACCAATGCTCGCTGGAAAATAATCATCTCCTTCGATCTGATATTGTAGAACTTGTGAAAAGCGCTCAGCGATTCTCTGTTTAAATTAAAAAAAGGAAATAGGAAAACTTAAAAACTAAATATTAGGAATATACAGTAAAATTCATAATACCTTAAGGTCATTTCTCGGCTTCTGTCCTCTGTGGGTAATGCGACGCAGCGTCAGCTTATTCCGACGCAAGAAACGCCAGATGATCATGGTGATCGCATCGCGTGTTCGCTCTCGGACGAGGCCTGGATCCCAGCGAGCCAGCATCCGCCGAATGCAAGAAGTCGAGACGCACAGGAACTTTTCCATGCGCATGGCCTTGATCCAGCGAAGCAGCCTGCACAACAGAATATACGCACAAATTGTCATTAGAAACAGCATGCGCAATTACATACACGAATAAGAATACACACCTCTGTTCCACAGCCGCTGACAAAACGGACACTGGTCTCTTCTCGCCTACGAAGACTTGGGCTGGATCAGCGAGCGCGATCGGGTCCTTCTTCTTCCCCCAGCGCCAAATGGTCTCTCTCGATACCTTGAAAACAAAGGCGACGTCCTGCATCGGCTCGCCACTCGCGACGAGCGCGAGATCTCTAAGCTTCTCCGCGTTTGTCGTTGTGATCACTCGTGCGCGCTCCCTCATGCGTGCAAATGCGTTTCTGTTGTGTGAGCTTGTGGTTTAGCAGTGGTTCAGCAGTGTTTGAGAAGGAAGCCAGTTGATGTGCAAAAAGACCTTAGGCTTGGAGCCAAGTGGAAAAATATAACCTTATAACTAAGGTTTTTTGTTTTTACAAATGACTTGGACCAATCTGATTTTAATGTTGCATGTTTGCCGTGATTTACGGTACTCAAATGACTCTTTGGAAGTAAAAGTGGGTTTGGACTTGGAGTGGCCCACCTAATTTTGCCAAACTATTGTCCATAATTGGAAGGATAGAAAATACTAGTATGCCCATAAACGTGCGGGAAACAGCATAGAAGAGCCTATTTTCTATAAAAGTACCAGAAACATCACGCCTTCAACGATTTTGTGAGCGCCATGATACAACCAGTTTATATATTAGCAGAATAACTGCTGATCCACTTGTACGGTAATAATTACTGTACAATTAGCTAATTACTGCAGTGAACTCTTTGATAAACGACACAAGCAGCAGCTTGCCACGTAAAACAAAATCCAAAATAAACCTCACAACCAAAAGCCTGGAGTTCTTTATCAAGAAGCTCACTCAGAGCTTCTTGATGCTTCCAGGACATTGATGAGAGACCTATCCCTGCTGTTCGGTTGTGCGAGTGAGTCACCTTGATTGGAATCCCAGAGAGATTTCAAAGTAATTGCGTGAGAAAACCAATCGCGAGGATTGAGAAATGGCATAAAAGGCTACAGTACTGCTGCGAGCAATGTCCTAGAATGCCTAAGCACTTGCTGGAGGCATTCGAGGGCTTCATAATACCGATACAGTTTACGACGTATTGATATTACGGACAAAAAATATGACAAGAAAAAACTATTTTCCAGCTCCAAAAAACCCTTGTTTTTTAGGTGATTTTTGGCAGGAAGAGCGTTTTATTGGTTGAAAGCGAGCTTGTCATATCTTTTTGTCCTGCTTCTGTTTATAACGCGATACACTCAGCAGGAATGTGCGAGTGTCATATCAATACGTCGTAAACCGTACTGGTATGCAGACTCAGAGCCATTTTTTCCTGCAACAGCCCAGAGAGTTGCAGCAGAGTGGAAATCAAAAGGAAATCAAAAGCGCTTGTCCCAAAATAAACCTTTATCATGAGCATAAATCCTCTTTGACCTATATATTGCGTCTTCTCGTAAAACAGATTGGAGATTCTTGGAACCTCTTTTCACACCATAAACAGGGACATTTTCTGACTCTTTCTCATTATCAAGGGTTCATTGGAACATAAACGAGGCATTTCGTTTCTGCTCTACAGCTGCGTCTTGTTTTCGGGCAAATCGACGACGACGACGGTCTGGCTCTCCAGCAAGCAGCATGAAATCTGTGTGGAGCAATTGACTGACGGTCCGTCTATCGCATTCCCTCTCTCTCTTGCGCGCGCGCCATCGAGCAAGTGTCCCCTGGCTGGCTGGCTTGCTTGCTTGAGCTTCCTTCGAAAAAGAAGCAAGCGGTCCGACGCTCGCTTCCTAATTCCCCTTCTCCTCAGAAAGGAAAGCAACAAGGCAACATGGTGTCTGTGCGCGGGATCGCGCTGGCGCTGGCACTGGCGGCGCTCGTGCCCATGGCGGACGCTGCTAGCTCGCCCCCGTCGCTCTACGGTACGCCTCCTGTGTTTGTATATATGTGTATGTGTGTGTGTATATAACGCTATGGACGTCTTGGTGTGTGTATGTGTGTATGAACAGACTACCAGTACGATGGCAAGACGACGTACTGCTACTGGGTGGACCAGGGCATGGAGGTGCAGAACCTCGACTTTGCGTACGTGCGGCAGCAGGCCGTGGGCACGGACTGCCCGCTCACGATGACGATCTCCAACTCGGGCACGGCCGGCCAGCTCCTGCCGCTCGCCAACACCGAGTACGTCTTCACGGCGACGCTCAACCTCGCGAGTAACGCGTTCAACCTGCACGCACTGCCAACGTACGTGCCCGACCCGACAACCGGCCGCCCCGTGCAGATCGGCCACGCGAACGTGCACACGTGCTCGCGCACGACCGTGTGCGACGTGTTCCGGACAGGCTCGGCGCGCAAGATCACGACGCAGGAGACGTCGAACTTCACGGGCGACGCGGCGACGTTCCACCAAAAGATGTCCTTCGACCGCTCGGGCGACTACAACGTGTTTGCGCACGTGATCATCCCACCAGTGGACCCAAAGAACGCGAGCTACCACTTTATCACGTTCATGACGACGACCGTGGTCTCCACGGACTCGGTAGCGGTATCGAGCGGGACGTCGACGGGCCTGATCGTCGGACTCGTCATCGGCGGTGTCGTGCTCATCGTGCTCGTCGTGCTCGCCATCGTGTTCTGCAAGCGCAAGGCGCCATCCAACCCAGGGGATGACATGTTCCGAAGCAGCGGCGGCGGCTTCATGCCGACACTCACGAGCAAAAACCATTCCAAGATGGAGTGGCACCCAGATTCCGAGTTACAGTGGAAGGACACGTACCATTCGGCGCACAGCCAGCACAGCCATCACTCTGACTACCGCCAGCCACCAGGATTGAGTGCGAGTGCACTCGCGTTCCACGAACGAGTCAGCAGCCGCCAGCCAAAGACTGCGTCGTCGTCTGGTTCGTTCCGTGCCTCATCACCAAAGATGGGATACGACGGATTTGGAAGCCCCGCGGCCATGATCGAGAACTCGCACTTGCAGCAGCAGCAGCAGCGACCCGGCAACCCTCAAAGCATGATGACAGGCGGCGGAAACGCGTACTACAACAACCCAGCGAGCGGCTTCAACAACCACGAAATCGACAATTTCCGAATTCCGAGCGCGATCATCAAGTCATTTGAAAGCGACAACTCCATGGGCACATCGCTCGGATTCAACGCAGACTCGCACTACACGCCATACCGCGTGCCTGACGCCGACAGCTACGACCGCGAATCCGAGCTGTCGTCTATACACGATGACGACGAGTTCGACCGCTATCGCGCGAACACAGGGGACCAACTGACGACGCTGGACGAAGGCCGTCTATCCGACATCTCTATGGCGACTGTGGATTTCACGCTTCACCGCCCGCAACCACCTCGAGCGGTGCCGTATCAACGCGATCTGGATCGAAGCAGTATGGGGACCAGTGCCTTTGGCAGCACGAACCGGTCCACCGAAGTGTTTAACTTCCACGATTCAAGCTATCGCGGAAAGGATGGGTCGCACAAGCCGGAGACGCCAACGGATCCCAAGAACGAAGATCCTCGTGACGGGCGCACGCTATCTGATGGTGAAAGCTACGAGTTTTGAGCTGCCGATATGCCACCTCGAATGTGTGAAAATGGAGTAAACAAATTTTGCGCGCCAACTACAGAGAAGCCGACGATTTCCGGTAGAGCGACCAAGTGGAGACCGTTGGTAGTCTCATCTCGCGTGAGGAAGACTCGTGTGGATGTTGGTAGCGTCTGGTGTAAGTGCCTGTGTGCTGTTGCTGGTTCGCTCCTCTCTCTCTCGTGTGCGTTACACCTCTCCCAGTTGCACTGACGCAGTGTTGATAAAGCTGGTGTTATTTAAAATCATAATGCAAAGTTAAACAATGCTCGCGTGTGAAACTCGTCGATCCAGGGTGCAAGACAACACGCATAGGTTTCAGGTGATGCTGACTTTGGTGCGGTGACGTTCGCCCTCTTGCTATTTGCCGCCTGCAGGTCTAAAAATATGCGCTCGCCAAGACAAAGTCAAAGCCGAAGACATCCACGCCGTGTGCATTGTTGACTTTGTCGAAGCGATTGAAGAGCACCAGCTTCCCGCGCCGCCAGCACTACTACTTCCTATGCAAGCGATGGCTGAAGGTAGTCCTCTTATTAGTGCTCCGGGTTCGTGGCATCTGCATTATGAAGGCCAGGTTGGTAATCTCTGGCGTTTTCCTAACAACATATTTGTGTAACAGATAAGGTTGTGGTCCAGTATGAAGTTATATCTACTTATTCTCTGACTGACGACGCCAACGCGGTAAGACAAAGCACTGCATGTCACGCATGATTGATTATTTGCTGTAGAACTTGATGCTGACTTAATTGGTTCTGAACCAGGGCACTGCGAGCTTGAATTATACTTTTCGGGGTGACGCTGATACACAGAGTGAAGCAAGGCCCGCCTCAAGCACCGAGTCTGCTTTCAGCTGTCGCAGATGGTATCGACTGACGGGCAAATCGATCAAAGCGGACGACGAGCTCACTCACATCCTGCCGTCAACACGCTTCATAGCAACAGCGCCCGCGAGACCGCAGAATTCGAACCGGACAAGGACTTCTGGATCAAATGGCCCTCAGCCATTCAGCTCGGCTTCGTCTCTTGACAGAGCCAGACTCACTGGTGCTCGCCCGTCGACGCACCAGGGCGTCTATGGCAGCAAGTGGAGCAGCAGCGACGGTCTTAACTTTAACTCGCACCACAATATACAGCAACCGGCAACCAGAGTGTACACAAGCAAGGCAATTTCTGTTCAACGCCGCAAGGAGCAGGAGAAGAAAGCGCTGAAGCATCACATCTACCTCCCGGCGGTCGAGAAGACGCTCAAGATGTTCCACAGTCCTTGGCCGAACGCGTTCGATGAAAGACTGGTCGACAGTGCGTCAGAGATCTCCACAGCATCGAGACCAGCAGCAAAGGCGAAAGCCTCTGCCCCCATTGGAGTAAACCTGCTTTCGTCCCAGCTTAAGGTTTTGCAAAACGAGCTGGCGCGACAGACAGGCCAAGGAGCCTCTGATATGGATGGAAGCTCGTCATCATCCCTGTGGTGCCCTCAACCGCCTCGTACTGCAGCAAACGCATCGTATCGGTCTGCACGCTTTGCTCAACCGCTGCGAACTGATACAGATATCGAAGGCTCATCAGTCCTCAGCGACAATGAGAGTTGGGGTACGCCGTCGCTCTTTTACTCCGAGTCTCGCTCGTCTCAGCAAGAAACCAGCGAGTATCTCACTGCAACGCCAAGCGATGGGGATTCCAGGAGCAGTGCGAGCAGCTTGGAGACGCACGTTCTCAGAGCCCTCGAAGGTCGTGATCGTGATAGCAGTCAGCAATTGTCCAGTGAAGGAGAGTTTCGCTTTGGCCTCGACAGCGCAGACGACGACGACGACTTCACGCTGTTGCAGGCGTTCGAGCCTGCGGCCACTTTGGAAAGAGAAGATGAGCTCGTCCAGGAGCGAGCTGACCCTGAGGTTTCACAACCCACACTAGCTCCCAGTGGTGTGTCGAGCAGCTCGCAAGAGTCAATTCTTGATGTTACGGCGTCCGACGCCCCCAAACTTGAGCAAAGCGAGGTTGAAAGCACGAGCGACTCAGCACCCGAGGATGGCCAAGAAAATCCGTCCGACATAGGAGAAACTGGTCGTGTCGAGTCGCTCGGTGCAACCCATGAGCATCATGGTCGAGAAGAATTCAACTCAGCAGCACAACATAGTGAAGGCTGCAGTACAGAAAGCGACGGAGACCCTGAAGCAAATCGAGTGTCGAGTTCGACTGACACGAGAGAAAGCGATCTTCAACCAGAAGTAGCACCAGTGGGCGTGCAAGCAACGGACGACCTATATGTACAGGAAGATAAAGCTCACGAGCCAGGGTCTGTGAATGCAGGTGATGCTTCAGCTGTGGTTCACGACATTGTCAAGCCCAGTGACATTGGCAGCGCTCCAGCCCGTGTTGATGAGGTCTCTTCAATCGAAATGGCCGACGATGCGAGAGTAGAACGCCATGAAGATTCAGCTACAAAAAATGACAGCGCTCATGAACAAACGGAAGACGATTCTCCTTCTCAGCTCAGTGATCCAGCGTCGGTAGTTTCAACGAGCTCGTCGGCCGTGGGTCCTAACGAAGGCGTTCAGCAGAGTGCGAGCGTCAACGACAAGCTTTCCAACTTCGACGCTCTCCACGCCAAAGCTGAGGATGCCGCCAAAGCAGCGGAGTACGTCGTCGGCCCGGCCTTCTACGCTGAAATTGCTTCAAATCCAGTGGAGTTTGCAAACGTGTCTTCTCCGATTGAGGCAAGCGTCAGCACCAGTGTACCTCAGCAGGACTCGAATCACCAAGAGAGCTCGACAATATCTGCCGACGAGGTCGCTGACAACGTATCGACTCAATCTCTTCCGGGTAGCCCAGTGCTTTCTGAAGCTCATGCTCGTGCTCACATTCGAGAGACAACGCCGGTGGTGGAACAGCTCATGTACGGTTTCCAGCCTTCGCTCCAGGATTTATTTCAGAAGATCGCAGGCGATAGTGCAGCTTCTCCAGATGACGATGAACCAAGTTCACCACCAGCGATCAGTGGGTCGCAAGCTGGAAACGAGTATGAGGCTGATTTTGAGGACGGTGAAGACGAAAAAGACCCCGGGTACGACGAATTTGAAGACGAATCCTGATCTGGTGTCCATATGATAATACAGGAGAGTTGTTGACAATGGCAAACCGAAATAGTTGGCCGAGCCCGCGTCTCTTCATTTTTGTGCGAGCTGCCGCAATGAGCAATGAGAGAAGACGATGAGGATGATCAAGAGCGAAGAGAGCACCATTCCATACAGGATGAGCCCAAGCAGCAGCTGATCAGTATCCTCACCCGCGTCACGAGACGACCAAGTAAACCAAACCCGTACAACTACTACCAGAAGCTCGTGCAGGATTTCCAGTCGCTCGACAAGGAACTCCAGGCCGCGGCATCGGTACAGGACGAGCTGCACAGCAAAGTTGATGCGATACAAGCCCAGCAACAAACCGAAGCTCACGAGCAGTTGACAGCGCAGCAGCAGCAATGGGAGCACGAGCGTGAGCTCCAAGTTGAGACCATCGTGAGGAAAAGCGTCGAGATCGAGTCGTTGCACGCGAAAGTGGACGAGCTCGACGCTCTCGAGCTCCGCCTGCTCTCAGAGATCCAGGTTCTCCAGGAGAAACAGCAAGAGGAGATCCGAACCGAGGCCTTCCGCATCAATGAACTCGTGCACACAAAGACCCACTTGTTCGAGGCGGAGCTCGCGAAAGGCCGCATGGACCTGGAGTTTATCACGCAGCTGGTCAAGAAAACGCATTCGCATACTGACCACGAGCAAGAGCGAGAGAGCGCGCGCGAGAAGGAATCGATCCACGCGATAGCAGAAGAGATCCAGCAGCGACGGCGGCGCAAGTTCGACCTCGCTGCTGAGAGCCTCAATGCGAGGCTGCTGTCCTTTGAGCACGAGAAAGAAGCGCTAAGCAACAAGGCGAACGACATCCGAACGCGCAAGCAGTGCGCACTGCAGATCCTGTCGATGAACCAGCAAGAGGCCCTCAAGACCTTCTTCTCGTCAGCCCCTTCAAGCGACCTCCGTGCAACGAAGGAAGAAGCTGTAGCTCCACAGCTCGACTTCAGCTCCATCCTCGCGTCTTTGAACCAAAGTGGAGCTGAGGTTGGCGAAATCCAGTCAGCGAGGAACGAAAAGATGTCGGCACGCAAAACAATGGACGAAGCCCTGCAAGAAGCCCAAGCGACTCTGAAAGTTGGCGAAAAGCGGATCGAAGAGCTGCAGAAAAACATTTCCGACCGGAAGCGCGATGCTGAGGCTCTCAATATCTGTCCAAGAGGGAATAGATTCGCGTACAACGGCGAGCTGGGCATCGAGTCGTACGCGCCAGCCAAGTACGAGCTGGTGTACTTCATCCGAGGTCTCGTGTTCAATTGGGTAGAGCGTGCGGTTGCTGAGGCCGAGTCTGAACCCGATACGCAGCTGCTGGAGAGTGAGGTGCAGCGCTGGGGAGTCACTCATTGCGCGGTGGAACAAGAGGAGAACGCGAATTTCCGGTCCAAGCTGGCGGCCTCGCAGCTAGCGAGCATCATTGTAAGTTTTTTATTGCTTTCCAAGCTTTGCGATGCGCACACTGACTGAAGATTGATTTATAAATATGGTCACTGATCACACTGCAGAACGAAGTTATAAGCGAGATTGCCGCAGATATTCATGGCGAGTTTCATTCCGACTGCACTCGAGTTCGCAATGCGATTAGCTCGGCGTTCCGCAATGTCTTCTTCACAAAGTCAGCAGGCGGCTCGAATGTCAAGGCGCAAGCGAATGCAAACCAGTCCAAGTACTCGACTTCCGTTTCTCCTCCAGTCCTCGCAGGTGAGATGTTCAATTTCGCATATGAGCAACTCCAGAGTACAAGGAAGCGTGAGGCAGCAGTCTACTATGAGCAAACGCAGGAGAATGTGCGCTATCTCCAGCTGACGAGTCCACCAAAGAAAGCAGCAGCGGCGAGGCTCATCGTTGACCCTAAAGCCCCACAAACAGCGTCTGAATCACCAAAGAAAAAACGATTCGGGTTCTTCAGCTCCAGCGCACCGAGCGAGAAAGTAGCTTCTGAGATCCAAGCTCCTATCAGCAGAACGGACACAAAGGCACTGTTGACTAGCCTGGAGCATCACAGTGTTAAGAGCGAGCGCAGCATGAAGGTGATCCAAGTGCGACCCGTTCAGACGGGTGATCCGGACCCAAGCACCAGGATAGCTGCTGATAAGAATTTCTGGCAGCAAATGGTCGTCGAGGTCGTCAAAATCGCAGTGCCTTCGACATTTTCGCACCCGTCATGTGTGGAAATGTCGTCGGATGTCAGATGCTGCGTGGTCGGTACTACCAGTGGCGAGATTCTGGTCTGGGACTTGCATCAGCAGCCAGCCGCTTTGCTGCTCAAAAGCCACATTCCTCCACCAAAGTCAACCAAGTCGAGCATCTCAAGAATCGCGCTCAGTGCCAACAAGACACGGATTGTTACGCTGAATCAACTGAAGGTGATCCACGTGTGGAGTCTCAACAGGGTTGTGAAAACTGATGGCACCCAGCATTCGAGTGACTTCTTTTCGCTTGATGATCCACAGAAGTGGAAGCCTCAGCCACTTGAGCTCTTGATGGAGCTCAATTCCGACTCGCCGGTTCGACCAGGGCTCTCTGACGAAGCGAGGCAGCTGATCCCAACAGACAGGAGCTCAGCGACCGTCCTGCCATCACAGTTTCTCTCTACAAACTGGTTTTCGGCGACCTCACTGCTTGGAGAACAGTTGAGTGTCGTCTGTGGGATCTCAAATGGCGACATGTTGAAATACAACATCAGCGCTACTAGCCAGTGGTCTGACGTAGAAATGGCCGCGAAATTTGATGCGCCCACGCCAATCGATCTTACGAACGGTCTTCGCTTCAAGGCCATCAAGCGCGAGTTCTTTTGCGGCCACAAGCACCCAGTTCTCTTCATCAAGTGCCTTCCTGGCAGCAAGGCAAGTACAAACACAAGGCTGCTGAGTATCGACAGCGACAGACTTGTGCTCGAGTGGGAGTACGACGCGAAGCACTTTTCCGGGTTTGGCTGGTTCACTCCCGTGCGAAGGAGTCGCCTTGACCTCCAGACTACCAACAACAGCGAGTTTTTGCCCACAGCCAACCAGAAGGACATCAAGAACACCAGCAACTCTGGAACGAAACAAGGCGAGATCTTACAGATCGCAGCGACAGCCGACGAGAGGCGAGTTGTGCTGATGGTGTTTTTCGAGAAGCCTTTGGTGAAGAAAACCACTTGCGGACGACTCGTGTTCTACCAACTGCTGCTGAGTCCAGTAACCGAGCCAATTCAGCTAGCGCCTGTGCAGATCCAGCTCGACTTTGCAGGCAATTCGCCACCTCCGAGGTTCGCGCTCTCGACAGTGTTCCCGAATGGAAAAAGCCATGGCTCGGGGCATTTCCTCTTCGTCCTGATGAACAACAGTGTGCAGATCCTGTCTCTTAACACTGGTAGGAACTGCTGTGCGCTCATCTCGCTGCAGCAGAAGAGCGAGCCGTCGTCGCTGGTCTTCAACGCGATCTCTGTGAGCGCATGCTGTATAAAGAAAGACAAGCTGCACTGCTGTATGGCTGTCACTGGAGACCGCCACAACAAAATCCTGCTCTACCGGTTCAAGCAGCAGCACCAGCGATAGCAAAAGTAGCCATGTGGGCCGGATAGCGAAACAGCAGCAACACAGCAAGGCTTCGAAGGCAATGGATGGATAATGTCGGTCGCCGTTCAACCAACCGTTTGATACAGTATTAGCGTCGCGTGCTGTGAGTGATGGTTTTTCCGACTGGCGAAAAATATGCGGTTGATTATGATGAAGCTTCTGACCTAAGTGATATACTTGGAGTCACTATGATACCCAATGGCCAATCAAAAATCATCACCATTATTTTTAACCAATAAACGTGTAGGTCGTGCATTTTTTCTGTTAATTAAAATGCGGGTGTGCCTCTTGAACCACTGTATGATCGGAG
>JAASFY010001050.1:0-12709 GCA_023334035.1 Globisporangium okanoganense
CATTTCATAGAAAAGATATTGCTCGAAACCCTTTTTCCAATTGCTGACTAGTATCTAAATCTGAAATGGTTCTGATGAGAGGTGGTGTGGACTAACCATTCCCAAGTTGACGTTTACGGCATTTTCACAAGTCACATAGAATTGCAAACCCACAATTTCAGCGAATCAGCGTACCTAAAATGGAGGAATAAACCATGTGATTGGTCTATAAAACGTTATATTTTGGCAAATCATAAGCTTTTCCGCTCTTCAAAATGATCCATTGGATGAAAACAGCCATCGAACGTAATCAGGTCACATTGACACGAGTGTAGCCATCTGAGAAGCCAAGTCTTTTGAGCTCCACGAAGCTCTAAGTCTTGGCTGGTCATGCAATGATAGCGCCCCCTCAAGCTCCCGTAGCTGCATGGCAATACGAAGAGCAAAGGACACGAGCTCGACGTGCACACAACTTGTCATTCTCTTCGACAAAAAACAAAACAGCATCCATGATCTGTATTCGTCAGTCCACTTTACAAGGCAATTAACCATCAATATACACGAGCGGCAGCAATCAAGCTCTTGACGCTCGCTCTCTTTTTTTCAAGCATACTAAGTACTTGTTCTATTCAGGCCCAGGCTTCGGTGATCGAAAGCCTCAGGCCTTACGAGGACACGACGATCTCCTCCATGGTCGTGAGGTTCCGCGCGATGCCCTCGGCGCCGCTCACGAGGCAATTCAACAGCAGCAGCTCCTCCATCGAGACCTTCTCGAACCGGTTGTTCTCCATGAGCCACTCGACGTAGGCCGACTTCATGTTGCTGGCGATGTCGCTCAGCGTAAAGTCCTCGACGTTGAGCACGTCGTGCTGGCGGCGCATGGGCGAGAAGAGGTTGTAGCCGCCGCCGGCCGTCGACGCGCGGCGCATCATGGCGCTCTGGATGTTCTTGGGCGTGAGCGCCGTGGTCACGTTCACGGTCGTCGAGGCATTCTCACTAGGCGCTTGAGGCGTGTTGGCTCCACTGTTCTCCTCGTTGATGCGAGGCAGCGCGCCACTCACTGAGCCTCTTGCCACCGACCCCTGTCGACGCAACGCTGGGGCCTTGGGCTTACGGGTCTGGTACACCTCGACCTCGAGCTTCAACCCGTTCTCAAGGGCGTCCATGAACTCCTCGAACGAGACCTTGCCGCTGCAGTCCTTGTCGACAATGTCCATGAACTCGGCCACGTACTTGTGGATCTCGTCCTCCTTGACGGCGCCCGACTGCGCAAAGATGCTCTCAAGCATCACGCTCACCTCGTCGGCATCGATCTCGCCACTGCAGTCCTTGTCGGCGAGGCGGAAGGCCTCTTTCATCTGCATGAAGATGGCCGTCTGCTCCGGGTCGGCGTACAGGAAGCCGTCGCTGAAGAGCATCTGCAGCGTCGTGAAAGTATCCGTGACCGACGACCGGAACTGGTAGCTGGCCGAGGCCCACTTCTGGTACGCGTTGTCGCCGTTGTTCTCCATGAGCTTCTCGTCGCCACCGTCGCGAATATCGACGGCATTCTTGAGGTTCACCTTGTTCTGCTTCACGCGGAAGTTGAACCAGCGCACGAGCTTATACAGCAGGTTGTTGTTGTTGAGCAGCCGGTGGGAATTGTCGAGCACGGACTCGTACTTGAGGTACGAGAACGCCGGGCGCCACAGCATGGGCTCGGCGTTCGCCTCGGTGAGCAGCTTGCGTTGCTCCACCAGCAGCGCGGGCACCTTGACCTGCAAGATGGCGCGCAGCTCGGCAATCGTGTCCTCGTCGATCACGTCCGTGCTCGACAAGTGGTGCCCGAAAAGCACGTCAAAGCTCTTCTGGAGCTCCTTCAGCGTCTCCTGGATGTTGGCGCGGAGCAGGCTCGTGGCGCTCTCGGGACAGAGCGCGAGCTCGATCAGGATGAACAGGATGATGCCCACGGACGTCTGCGCCAAGCTCGAGTAGGACGAGATGGCGATGCTCGCCGAGCTGTCGGAACCGCCGGCGATGCACACGTCCGACTGTTTGAGCAGGATGCCCGCGGCGATGAAGGCCGAGACGAGGCCGGCGTAGGAACCGTAGCCGCCGGAGAAGCGCACGTACATGGACACGGCGACCCAGATGAAGAGCGCCACGTTCGATAGGACCGTGTTCATGTACTGCGGACGACAGACTTGCGAGATGAAGAACTGGAAGACCGACGGCACGACACTGCCGGCCACGACGCCACCGACTCGGTTCACGGTCACACTGAACGAGCCGCCGATGTGGTTGCCCATGACGTAGGCCACGGCCGACGGCGTCGTGGCGCTGTACGCGTACACGTACACGGCGAGGAAAGTGCCCATGAGGATCGCGATGGCCACTTTGAAGGCCGAGAGCACTTTCAGGCGCGTGAGGTGACTCACGATGAAGAAGCCCTGAATCGATTTCTTGATAAACGACCTGGCGCGGATGCCGTCGGCGTGCTCCTTGTCGTTGTGGCTCGTCTGGAACTCGATGAGCGTGCTGCAGAACGAGTTGAGCGAGAAAAGGAAGAGATTCAGTGGTACGTTGCCCTCGACGTCCTTGAGCGTCGCTTTCTTGGCGCGCAGCGTGCGGTTTTGTGTTGAGCGGTACCGGTGCAGCGTGTTCTCCATCTGGATCTCGAGCGACCGGATCGACTGTAGGTCTAGGTCTGTTTACAACAAACACACAAGATAACCAACGTTAGTTCACTATATCATCATAACCAAGATAGCTAGACTCAAAAGCTAGGTCCACGTACGCTTGGAACAGCTGTGCACCTCCTGGGAGATCTCGTTGAGCAAATCACCGGAGCGCATCTGGATCACGTAGATCTCGCGCTGGAGAACCTTCATGTAGGCGAAGTGGAGGTGTTCGTACTGCTCGAGCTGCATGGCCGAGTTGAGCGACCGCAGATCGGCGATGAGCGAGCCGATGAGGCGCACGTAGTTCTTGGAGATCGAGCGGTTGAACTTGAGAAGGAAATGGAAACACCAGAGCTGCTCCCACCAGACGTCGTCGAGCAGCGCGTTCATGCGCTGGTGGCGCGCCGTCGCGGCGTCAAACTTGCGGCGCAGCTTGAGTTTCAGAAAGTTCATGTGATCCACGTTCTTGTTCTTGAAGCAGTACGAGTCCACGATGATATTGAGCAGCTCCAGGATGTCCTCCGAGCTCTTGAGGGTCTCAGCGCGCAGTCGGTTGATCGCACTACCAGAATAGAGAAGTCATAGTAGGTTAGTTTGGCTACTTCACAGAAAGAGAGCGCCACCAAAGGTCCTGCGAAATAATCACGTACAAGACGGGGTACGGGATGAACATGATGAGCAGCGAGATGAGCGTGCCAACAAAGCCCACGAGAAAGTAGAGCTCGAGGTTCTTGAGGATGTTGTTCGTCTCGAAGAACGCATCGCCCGTGGTCTTGAGCTTCGTGCCGTCGAGCGGGTTTGCCGGGTTGATGATCGTCAATGCTACATATAATCAATAGCAATAGTGTAAGGAAACATTCACAACAAAGAGTGCACACACTGAGCGCTTTAACGTACCAAAGTAGAGGTTGTTACCAAGCGCGAACTTCTTCGTGTTGTTCTCGATCGGCAGCAGCAGGACGACGACCGTGAAGAGCATCATGAAGGGCAGGATGACGTAGAAGTTGTGCGAGTTGACCCAGTACGCGCTGCTGCTAAACGTCTTGGTGATTTGGTAGAAGCCGTCCGTAGGGTTCGCGGCGCTCTGGTCGGATGTGCGGATCGTCACGAGCGCGAAGAGGATCATGTTGTAGATGAGCGCCATGCCGACGCCGTAGAACGCCTGGCAGACCTCGCGGATCGTCGCGCCAACGTTCTTTTGCGCCGAGAAGATCACGGCCACGGCGCAGTAGCTCAGGCCGCCCAGGTAGTACCAGTCGGGAAACAGGAACCACTTCTTCGAGTTCTCGCTGTTGGGCTCGTAGTCCGGGTCGCGCGTCTGGATCGCGGACGCTAGCAGAACGCCGCATGCCACGCGGATCGACATCTCGGCGTTGAAGCGGAACTCGGCTATAAGAGCAAATTGGGATAGGCAGTCAGTATAGTGCGGCTCAGAGGCTATAATAGACGATAGGACAGGATCAGGTAGGTACTCACGGGCGAAGCGCTCCTGCTTGAGCGAGCCCTTGCGGTTGCTGCCCATGTCGATGTTCATCTTGGCGGCCTTCTCGCCCATGTCTTCGCTGCCGAACGTCATGCGGCGCACACGGGGCGCCAGTGGGCTCTGGAATTCGCTGCCGATGCTGCCTCTGCGGATGACGGACGTCCGGATGCCAGCAGGAGGCTCACCGCCGTCGTTGGCGTTTAGCGGGACCGTCAGGTCACTACATACGCAGATAGAGAGATAGACACGGTGAGTACAATGGCCATTGAACAATACACCAGGCGTGTGACCCAAACGCACGACGTACTTGAGGAAACTCATGGTCGTTTAACGTGGCTGCTGCTGCTGAATAGACGAGCAGAGACGCTGTGAGAGTGGGAGATGGCGGACGCCTGTGTGGGCTCTGTGTCGTAGCGCTCACCGCTAATGATTGGTAGATGAATGGATGGAATCGCGGGCGGGAAGGCTGGTGCGGGAGCGTCTGGTGGCTTTCGCGAATGGAGCAAGTGCGAATAAGAGCGCGGGTCGCACGTGGGGGGAGTGAGCGTGTGACTGATTGAGTGAGAGAGTGAGAATGGACAGATGCTTTGATTGTGGACTTTCGCTGGCTGGCTGGCGGCGCTTCTGGCGCGGATGGATCCATCTGGCGCAGGCGTTTTCTGGGACACTTGACAAGCGAGGACACTTGACACCTCGTTGATTTCCATTGTACCAATAAAAAGGAGTTTTTTTTACAATATACCTCTTTATTTGCTTGATATGCAGGATTTGGCTGCTCAAATTCGACAAGCGGACGGCTCATCCATGGACTTTTATGATCGAAAAAGCATTTTTGACACAATATTGATCACTCTCTAAGCTATTATAAAGAGGTTGGACAACTGAAAAGCAGCCGCCATAGTGGACCAGGGTGGACGAGTTTCGACTTATCTAATTTTTGCAAGCAGATATATCAGTGCACTCTGATTAGCTGAGAATCAATTTGGTGCACCTGATACGGTATAACATGACGCACTGGAGTGTCGCAGAACTTCCTGGAAGCCATGAAAAAGATCGCCTGCAACTGCTTGAGCTGTGCTGTGTTGGTACAGTAGTTGCGAGTAGCTCTTGCTATCGTACTCTAAGTTATCTGAGGGACTTATTATTGAGGAGAATCAATTTCTTGGGGTCGCAACAGACGAAGAGCCAGAAACGGACAACTCAAACAACTCTGGAATGAATAATGTTGATCTGTGGGTGAGGACAGGGACGTCGCAGGACTGACGCAGCATGCTCGGCTGGCTCGATGGAGATCTGGTTTCGCTGCCGTGCGCCGCTCATGAACTGGGTATCACTGGCATTTTTTTGTGGTGCTCTGATGTCAAGTGGAGCTCTCATGTTGGAATGCCTCACAGTCGATTAACTTTGTGACAAACATATCAGCTGCGGATGGAAAAGATCGCTTGGCCAAATGCGCAGTTTTTCTGTGTTGAAAATGCAAGGACTCGAATAAATGATTGCTGTCCATCTTGCCTGTGAATGTTAAAAGCAACTTCGAAAGCATCATATTAAAGCTTATTGATGATCTGTTCGCGAAGTGTTCTTGAACACAGGAGATTGGTTGGCTGTCAGCCAATTTACGGCCAGGGATGTTTTGTCAACAAGCTGAAGAAAATATTACGAGTTCATCGACGATTTTTTTCTCGCTACAGTACACCAGCCAGCACCCAACGATTCGATCTTTGGTGGTTAATTGATATTTACGGATAACTCACGTGAAGAATCTCATCTTCAGCCATCGTAAATGCGGTCTTTGATTCTGTTGCCTCAGCAAACAGTAAGTGACGCGACTGGATGCATCTCGTCTGGATAAGCTTTTCCGTTTGCTTGAGCGTCGCATGCCTGGTGGCTGGCCGACCGACGGATCTATTTTACATGCGACTTTCCATTGGAACTGGATGGTTTAGATTGGATGTCAACGAGATCAGAATCTTGTCTGCTGATGTCCGTGGATCGCATTCCGTTTCGCATCGAGCACGTATTTTGAGACAGCCTGAAGCGAAAGCTGAGGGCGAAACGATCGCTGAGCCTGCCAAACGCAAACGCCCACGATTCTCGTCTTTTACACGAGCGCCACAGTTAGAATACAAGCGGGGCAACTACAAAAACTTTTAACCAGAAGTCTCATATCACTTTCGAGTGAAGTAGGTATTTTCGACGGACAACCATCCGATGACCACCTTCTCCCTCCCACCACTTACAACGATGGATTTATTTGCATACACCGCCAGCCAAGTCCCAACTAGATTCCGAGACGAGGTCTGCTTAGGCCTTCTGACATAGCAGTGTGATAACAGGAGTGACAGGGGGAAGTGGAACACAAAGTACAGTAAATACACCAGTGCGAAGAGCTAGCTCAAGGCTTCTTACAAGGCAAACTGTATTAACCATAATGCATGCCACCGTGGCTGACCTGCACTTAGCGTTCTTCTCATTATTACAAATACGTATTATTATTTTAATATTAGAATAATAACATTAAGGTAAACGACCAGTTTTGTGCACGGTATCACTTCAGTGCACGATGCTGATTATTATCCAATAAAATCTGGATATTTCGATTTTGAGCAATTTGATTGGCAGATGAATTTTGAATCGGTTTAATGCACGATTCGCTGTGTGCGAAGTGATTTTATCGTTTTAGAGAGGGATTGTATGTGGAGGGGGAGCATTTTCTGCCAGCGCAAACGAAACAAGAAAGAAGATGGTGGTGCGCCGCGGGCACTACGAGAAGCAAGACGTCGTCGATGCTTTGGAGAGAGTGCGCAACGGTGAATCGTACGCCGAGGTCGCGCGGACGTCGTCTGTTCCACTACGCACGCTGTTCAAGAAGGCGAAGGACCAGCAAAGCGGGATCCCGATCGAAGGGCTGCGCCGCGGCACGAAGCCTGCAATCTCAGCGGACCTGGAGAGCTACCTGGTGGAGTGGATTGCCGCCATGCAGCGCGTGGGCCTACCTGTTGCCCGCACGGAGATCATGAAGCGTGCCACCATGATCCACGACGCGCTGCAGAGGCACACGAGAGCCAGCCAATCGACGCAGCTCACGTCTGGCTGGTACTTGCGTTTCCTTGGTCGTCACCCGGTGCTCGCGCCGCGCACTGCGCAGAGCATTGGGAGAGTACGAAACGCTGTGGGGAAGTCGTCGGTCGACGTGCTTTTCAACACGATGGCCAAGCTGCTCATCGAGAAGAGGATCGACTCGTCGCGGATCTTCAACATGGACGAGACTTCGTTTACGCCGAAGTCCACGACCAGCACCGTCATCGCCATCAGAGGCTCCACGAACGTGTGGACGCAGGAGATCAAGCCCAACTTCCACATGTCCGTGGTGGCGGCCGTTAGTGCGTCTGGGCTCGCTGTCCCTCCCCTCATCATTCTCCCTGGCGTTCGGCTGCTCAAGACAGAGCTCGCAGCGCTCTCAATTGACGGCGCGCGCGTCACTGGTGCGCCAAAGGGTTTCAGCAATGCCATGATCTTCAAGGACTGGTTGGTGTTCTTCTCTACCGTGCTGGAAGCCCAGGGGATCCAAAAGCCAGTCATTTTGATCTTGGATAACTCTTCCACGCATGTGAATATTGGCAAGTTCTGCAAAACCTCTTTATCATGATATTCTGGCTCATAATCAGTTTTAACGGGTTATTATGTTTTATTGTTTTTCAGAGTCAGTGAACTTCTGCTGCGACCATGGCATCCTGATGATCGCCTTACCAGCAAACGCGACGCACCTCTTTCAGCCGCTTGACGTGGCCGTGTTCAAGCCTTTCAAGACAATCATCCGTGAGCGTCTACAGCTTCAAATGTATGAAACGGCGGACCCAACGCTGTCCAAAAAGACTGCCATCGAGATTGCGTGCGATGCATACCGCAGCACCATCATTGAGCACTCCAACAATGCTGTCGAGGGCTTCCGGGGTACTGGACTCTACCCTCTCTCTCTGGTTCAACTACACAAGCGTCTCGGTGAGTATCAAGCTGGGGGAGTGAAAGGCGACTTTGGTAATGCTTCCTGGCTTGTTCGCCGCCCGAATGTGGTCGCCACGGTCCAGAATGCGATCCTCACTCTCCCTCCAGAGCCTGCACGCAAGCAGAAGAAGCGTAGAACAACGATCGACATCGCAGGCAGGCTGGTTACCAAAGAAATGCTCGCAGAAGCACCCGACCAGTAGTCGTGCACTAAACCGGTACGCAGTAAAAAGAGTCCAAATTTGACTGATTTTCTCCAACTCGCAGAGCTTTGTAAAATAATGCCCTGAAGCTGCAACGATGTGGATAAAAACCGCCGCTAAAGGGCTTTAACGTGGTGTTTTCTTATATATCCAATTCGTTTTTGTTATGTTACTGGATAAAATCTTCGAGCTGATCCAAAATCGTGCACTAAACTGGTCTTTTACCTTAACAGGTATTGTGGCTCTCACTCATTTTGCCCCCTCATTTGGCTCATTATATCTGAGTCAGTTTTGCGTAAATCAGAGTCAATTTTCAGGATGGGTCGTTTAAATCAGGGCTTCTGGGTGATTCGGCCCTGTTTTGCCTTCAAACTCAACCTTACGTGAAAACCTTTGCGGGAAACAGGTCACTGCATTTCCATGCCTGGAGCTACTCGTATATTGGCCACGTGAATGTGACGGAAGTGATATGGTTCGTTGTTTGTGATGCAATGTTATCTTTGAGACTTTGAAGCACGTTGGATGAAAGGACTCCATCTTTTGCGCACGAAAAGCGCATCAGAAATGGGCATGCATGTCACGCTGGCGAGAGAAGAACGCCTGGGATATCAAGTCGTCACCAAGGTCGCAGTCAGCGGCGGCGCAAGGCATCGCGAACCTAAACGACTTGCGGTAATCCCGACACAGTCGACAGCTGAATTTTATCTAATCGTTGATCAGCCAAATTTTATCCAATCATAGGCGTCATAGATAATCTCGAGACAGCGACATTTGATTTTTTCCAATCGATCATTTTTTCATTTGCTGCGCTTGAGTTCAAATGCTGAATGAGCTATCTCGAAGGAGAACGGAGAATATGTGAAACGGACCCACAGAACCTACTCACAGACCCTTGAACGACTCAGTTTGACTGAGGTTGAGCCAGCAACAATGACTATCCGCGGATATGTCTGTGAAATTCAACCTCGGAAAGTAGTACTCTTGGTGCCAAATATACTACTCCTTTGTCCTCATTACCAAATAGTACTATCAGAAAAAAAATGCTCCTGTCAAAGTAGCAGGAGTGCTACGTCAAAAGAGCAGAAGTACTACAATTTATAGTGCTCTTTCCATTCTGCTATAGAACCCTGTTTGTCTTGTGTTGTCTGTGTGGCTAAATTGGTGTACTCTGTTCTCTGAATTTATAGGTTGACAAACAATTTAGAGAGCACCTTGTCTCTCACACAAATAGTACACAATACTTTTAGAGATTATTACACTGAATATTACAGAAAGAAAGCGCACGCTGTGAAAACGTCCAAACTGCATTATGCAATATGCGGGCACGAGAAAGACCGCACCAATCCATGCATGTGCGTCCTCACGAACTGCTCGCCGTGCGCGTATAAACCGCTACCGAGTGATCAGAGGAGCAACGCAGAAACAAGGTGTATGTCTGTGTCGCCATACTGGGGTCCTTTCTCCACCACGTTGCGCCATGGAAGGGCGCCGAGAGAGAGCTTCCCACTCGCTAGTCTCTATTGAAAGAGAAAGAGGTGGCGTTGTGTGGCAACACATGCCTCTCTCGCGTGTGCATTCGTGCAACCGTAATAAACACTCGTGAAGGTGCAGCGCCATACAGAATCGCTTACGTTTGCTGTGTGTGTTGCTGAAAATCTTATTCGCTCCTTCCTGTCCATGTGCTTCTCAGTTAGTTTAAAAGCCAACGTCGCGACCTCAGTACAAGATACACCCGGCAACCAGCAAGCAACTCGCCTCACCTTAACTACGAGCAACATGTCGACTGTGAACACGCTCTTCGTCTTCGTCGCCTGCATCATGGCGGCGCTGGTCTTCGTGGCCGTCCTCAGCAGCAAGCGCGCCGCCGCCGCCGCCCTGCGTGCGCAACGCTCCGCTTCGCAGTGCGACGACCAGCTAGTGGATCTGGAAAGCGGTCTTGACTACTGCGTGATTGCGATCAGCGCTGAAGACGTCGTCACGGCCGAGAGTACGATGATCGTCAGCCCAGTCGGCGGTGGACACATCCCGGACGTCGTATTGAATAAACCTCTTTTTTATCGGATCTGAAAGCCACCTCCCAAAAGGCATCATCTGTTTTGCGTCACCGCCACTGCGTCGGCTGTTTGCGGACGGCCTTGCGCTGGAGCTCCTTGACGCGCTCGGCCTCGAGCAGCGCGGCCTCGTTGATGAGCCACTGGAAGCCGTTCGTGGCGCTGAGCACGGGCGTCTGCGTGGCGCGGCGCTGGTCGGGCACGTCCTGGAGCACGGTGAGCTCGAGCACGTCGCGCAGCAGCCGGCTCTTCATGTTGCGGTCCTCGCGCGTCGTGGTCGTGAGCGACGGCGACGCGTTCACCTCGACGAGCCACGGCTTGAGGTTGCCGTCCACGATGATGTCGTAGCCGTAGCACTCGAAGCAGTGCTGGTCGTTGATGATCACGTTCTGCACGGCGCGCAACGAGTGGAGCATGACCGCGTGGATGTCGAGCAGGAGCTTCTCGCCGGCGTGGCGCCCACGCGTGGCCTCGACCCAGAGACAGAGGTTCGTGATGCTCCACTTGCCGCCGTGGTTGCTGTTGTAGTCCTCGTTATTCTTCTGCACGGCGACGTTCGTAAGGTGCATGAACGGATTGTCCATGTCGTCCACGTCGGCCGAGTACTTGACATTACAGAAGCGCGCAAAGCCCTCTTTGTACACAAACGCCTGCAGTGGGCGGTAGGAGACCACGAGCACGTACATGCGCAGATCGAACTTCTTGCCCCCAACGAGCAGCGGGTTCTCAATGTACCGCGACACGACGTAGCCTTCCTTGATGGGCATGTTGGCCCAGCGCTGGTTGGCCCACTTCTTGGTCTGTGAGAGCTTGTTGATGATGAAGATGCCTTTGCCCTGGGCTTTTGAGCAGGGCTTCATGATCCACATCGTGTTTGGGTTACGCCGAAACTCCTCCACGAAGAGCGAGTAGTCGGCCGGCAGCGTGTACGTGGTCGGTAGAAAGTCGAGCGTCTCCTGGTTCGTGAGCACGGCCGCGGCAATGCCCCCAGCGGCGCCCACGGCATTCGATGAGCCACTGGACGGGAGCGAGGATGAGACCAGCAGCCCAGGACTGGATACTGTACTGTTGCTACTGCCACCAGCTGTGGAACTTGCGGCTGTCGCGCCGGAGCTACTGGTGACACTAGCACTGTTGTTGCTGGCGGCCTCTTTCTTGTAGCGCTTGACGTTCTTGACCATGAGGTCCTTGCGCGTAAGCTCGTAGTGGTTGGGGAAGTGGTTCACGTACTGGCCGTCGACCAGACGACCGGCACCGTTCTCCGGGTTGAACATGTTCTTGATCGTCGTCTTGTTGGCCCAGTAGATGTGCCAGTCATCGCCCTCGGTCTTGAGCCACCCGCGCCGCTCAAAGTTCCACACGACCACGTGCTTCTCCGCGTCCACGCGCCAGCGGAACTTGCCCGCGGCTGCTGCTCGGCTTGAGCTCATCTCTCTCACTTGCTGGCTGGTGTGTGGTGAAGCGAAAAATCGGATTTTTTGTGCCGCGACCCTTGGAGATATTGACTGTGACTCGAATGTTGCGCGAAGGTAGAGCATTTCGTCTGATAAAAACTCCAAAGACGTCATTTCAACTCCTGACAAGCAGCAAGCAACAAACAGCAAGCGACGCCAAGAGAGCGACGAGCGAGATGGCGGGAACGAACCACGGTCTTCTCCGCTGCGCCCGCAACTCGACCACCATGCTTGTCATTAACAAAAAGCACAAGCCCCAAGCCAAGCCCAGCAAACAGCGACCAAGCTGAGGGTGTCCCTTCGCGCAACATTCGAGCCACATTATGGATGGCCCAAAAAGGAAACAACAGAGAGACCTTCACTCCTGCTTCAACCGAAAAGGAAACACAGAGACCTTCACTCCTTCACTACTTCAGAAGAGTGCCCAGTCCACCTGCGATACTGACATACGTGACGTACTTTGAAAGATGTACCGCACTGGACGAGAGAGGAGGTGGCGAACGAGGCAGAGACTGAGGAGGCAGACCGAACAAACAAACAATTGGAATGTTTTCGTTTATAGTTATTTTCTTCATTTAATTAAATAGCCCTTCGTTCTGGCACTTTGCTCTTGGTGCTGGTGGTTCAATTGAATTTAAGCGATTACGCCTGGACAGGGGACGTACATAAAACTCGATACATTTGGTTCAATGGCAAGAATACGGCGTGAGTGTTGTATAACTGTTGCACTCCGGCTGTGAAGTGGCGTATTTTATATAACTATAAACGAAAACATTCCAATTGTTTGTTTGTTCGGTCTGCCTCCTCAGTCTCTGCCTCGTTCGCCACCTCCTCTCTCGTCCAGTGCGGTACATCTTTCAAAGTACGTCACGTA
>JAASFY010001051.1:0-12704 GCA_023334035.1 Globisporangium okanoganense
GTTTTGGAAGTGACGACCAAAACAACCCCATCAGTTTGGTCCTATTTTCGGCTCGTTGCCCTTGTTTCAATGTGGTGCGTCCTATTTTACAACTACGCGTAATTACGCGTGTGTGTTGAAACTGCTCCAAATAAAGGGCGTCGCCTATGACATGGTACCGCCTTTGACATGCATTTTAGGGTATATGCAATTACGGAGGCACGAGAAAGGATCTCTTGTTGAAGTGCACACCGGTACTGAAATGCTGAGCTCATGGCCACCATGGCTCTGTCAATCGTTTGTAATCTTAGCGTTATAAAGTACCCGAAGCTTTGCTTCGTACTTCTGCATTATGTTAATAGTGCCAAAGCGGGCCGCCCGCACTTCATCTCCAGCGAAGCGACAGCGAATTCCTACAACCTTGAGTACTAATAGCAGTGTGCGTTGTCTTGTAAAAATAATAATACGTGGGCCATGGAAAACATGGTTTGTGATTTATTGTACACTTCCACCTAACGTTATGACCACGATCTACAGACCCCAGGCGAACGAAGACCCGTCGTCGCCAAGCAAATTAAACGGCTCGTACTCGTCCAACAGCGCCGCGATCGCTGCGTTCACACTCGCCTCGTTAACCTGGACACGATTTTCCTCTTTTACCTTCACCACCTCTACTTTCACACCTAGACACTGCTGCTCCGGTTCACCATGAGCTTGGATGCTGGGGTCCTTACCATCATTCATAGTCTTCGCTGGAGCTACTGACCTGTTATTTTGTCGCGTTACTTATGCACGTGGGTCATCGTCTGGCGCGCCGTGCGTAGCCACGTGAGCCGAGACGCGCTTCCAGGGCCCCGACGGGAACGTCTCGAGCGCTTCGAGAAACCGGTTGTGCTCGTCGGGCGTCCAGGGCGTCGTTGTATTCGCTTTCATATTATGTTGTAGTATTATTGACAATAAATTATTATTATTATTCGAGAGGTTCCAATGCCTCTCTCCATAGCTTCCTTCTGTTACAAACCTCACCAACAGCTTTGTAGCTCATCGTCACACGAAGGACCCAGCGTGGGGTTCATTGCCGCCAGTCGTTGCAGCATTCGGATTGCCACGCACCACTGAGTATGTGTTGTTGGGCAGATGCAGGTAGGTACGCATGCCAGTCCTGCATATGCACGTTCATCTCAGCGAGACCGACTGCGCTCGTCACTAGTACATGCGTTGGTGGAGGGGCTTGCATTGCTGAGCCTGTGGGTGGGAATTGCGCGTAATTGTCGTAGTAGCCACTGCTCGCTCCGGCGTAGAAAGCGCCGAACGGCAGCTCGGACGCGTCCACGTACGCCTGCATGCTGAGTGATGGGAGCTCGTATCTCGTTGCTGCTGGCGGTCCCACTGGGTCCACAGCAGGCTTTGCTGTTGGTACCGGTACTTGCTGTTCCACTGCAGCAGCTTCACTGGGCTCTTTAAGGTGCCGCTCGGCTCGCTGGACGACGTTGGCGACGTTGTGCTTGGCGGCATCGCGCTTGCGTCGTGTGATCTTCTGGCGGTACTTTTGCGCATGGGACATGGCCTGGCGCGCCGTGCGGGTGCCAATGTGGTCGGCAATCACGCGCCACGGACCGTAGGGGAACTGCGCGAGCGCGTCGAGGAACTTCTCGTGCTCCTCTTGGCTCCAGGGCGAGCCGCGGCTGTGGATCGCCGGCAGGTCATCGTCGAATCCTGTTGACGGAGGCGCGATTGACGTGGCGATGCGGATTGGTCGGAACTCGTTGGTCTCGAATAGCTCGCCCTTCACGCGGCTCGTAATCGTCATATGAGGGCGCTGGCTGGCCGATTGTGTGTGGCTGTAACTGTGTGACTGTGATAGAGAGGGAGCGACTGGCGACTAGGGAGCCGTGGATGCGCTTGGTACGTTTCTAGGAAGGAAGTGGATTGAAGAATGAACGAGTCAGCTGATCAGGATGCGTGCGGCTCACAGAGTGGCTGCACGACTGCAGCAACAGGTGATCGGGACGTCATGGGTGCTGCTGCTGTGGATGCTGGTAGGAGAGGCACTGCGGTTGTTGGGAGTGAGGGCCGCATCAAGAGCTCGTACTGGTGGCCACTTGAGACAAACAACACACAGGATTTTCTGTGGGCGTGTGGGCGTGTGGGCGTTTTTGTAAACAGTTTCGCATCTCTCTTAAAAGCGAGCATCGTGAGTGATGATCGTCGAATGATTTTCTAGCAATTCGGGTTTAACCGAATGCAAATCATTCTGAAAATCCATCGGGTTTAAGAGAGTACAGGTCGTCGGAGAAATCGGTAATGGTTGTAGCCCAACCATTACCGATTCCTCCACCACCGCCAGCACTCGCACTCAACCATTACCGACATCTCCGTAACCACAGTAACCGAGAGGCCAAGCCGTAGATCTCCGGCGCCTGCAGAAGCAGAAGGCAAGGCCTCGTATCGCCCGAGAGATCCAGCTGACAGGACGCAATACAGACGAATGCGAGCGCGTGGACAGACAATGGTGATACAATTGTTTCTGCACAGGATCATAGTTGCTGCGCAGACTTACCCACTCATTATTTACTCAAAACGCTAATGCATATCACATCAGAACTGCGAGTACAGACTTAGACCGAGAGCTCCGAGTCTGCTGGTGACGCCAGTGCGATCGACTGGCGCCGACAGAGTGGACACGTCGTGCTGGCGTTGAACCAGTCGATGACGCAGTCTTCATGGAACTTGTGCGCGCACGGAAGCTTGACCATCTTGTCCTTTGCCATTCTCGCATCCTTCAGGTCTGTAGAGCCATTGAGGCAGATGCAGCACACGAGCCCTTCACTGTCGCTGTCGTCCTCCGGCCCGGCTTCTTCACTCTCGTCCACATCCTCAAGCGAGAGGATGGCCGCGACCTGGACGCGCTCGACCTCCTTCTGCACGGCCGGGATATCCAAAAACTGCTCCATGTCCAGAAAGATTTCCTTCAGGTGCACGTACACCTGCAACTCCTTGGCGTATATTGCATCCCTACTGCTGTTGTTGTAAATGTACACGGACAGGTCGGCGTACGCATCGAGTAGCTTGCGCAGAAAGTCCTGGAGCCCGTTGCGGCGCTCGCGCACGATCTTCTTGGTGTCACAGCGCATGTGCTTGCGTGGGAAGTGGGGCGAGAGGGGCTTGCGCAGCGCAGTCGAGATGAGCGCGAACTGCTTGGAGCCCCACATGCGCGCATCGAGCTCGTCTTCCCACTTACGGATCTTTTTGAAGAGCTGCTCGCGAAAGCGCGCAAACTCCGAGTAGCGCTTCGTGAGCGTCCACTCGCCCGCATCCGTTCGGCGTAGGCTGCTCTTAATCTGCAGTTTGTAGACCGTGAACGCGTTCGCCGGGTCGTTTACGAGCGCGGCCGTGAGCGTCTTGGTGCGGATCTCCATCGAGTTCATCTCGCTGTGGCGCGCCTTGAAGAGCCGCCGGAAGCGCGATTCGGCGAAGAGCCCACTGGTCGCGAGCAGCTTGGCCTCCATCGCGTCGTCTTCTTGTTGCGTGTGGTCTTCTTTCGTAGCTGGCGAATTGGATTGTGAGGCATCTTTCTTCTTGGGCACGCCCCTTCTCGGCACACCTAACTGATAAAAAGTACCGCGCCTCGGCTATTTTTATCCAATGAGAGCTCCGGAGCGGCGTTTTTCGGAATTTGTATGCTTTTTGAATTTGCGTCGCTCTGAATCCGGGTAACACAGCGGCGATTTCGCGAAAAGTATATAAAAGCCTATATAACTCCGCAAGACACCGCTCTGGGGCTCTCATTGGTCAGAGCGTGTCCATGCAGCTCATGGATCTCGAAAGGTGGCGGTGTCTTTGCGTGGATCTGCTTGAAGATGCAGGCAAAATGAACCCGCATGTGAGCATGTTGATTAATTTGCTGATGAATCGCAGCAAAAGATGCATTCGACATATAACTTGGTATTTGTATGAATAAGTCCAATGAACGTAGAAAAACCCAGTTTTAATCAATGGATTCACCCAAGTTAATCAATTGCATGGCACTGAATCTTTTCAGCCGCACTGACGTCACTCTTGTTGAAGGTTCAGTTCTGAATTTCTTGGGAAGAAAACTGGGAGGAGCATAGTGAATCCAAGTCACATAGAAATCGTGCCCCATGCTTTAGTCTGCATCGAATCTCTGTTTCTTTAATTGTGCTCGGCAAGAGTAACAAGCGTGTGTATTTTGTAGCATGCAACGCGCGCTTACACGTTAGGTTGCAGCCTTCGACATACATTCTCAAATGCTACACAGTATCATTCAATTCGAGAGGCTCGTATGTTTCGTGCAGCAATGCACTTCGCTCGCTGTACGGAATCAGCTCAATCAGGTCGTCAAGTGCGAGCTCAGATACAAAAGAACTGCTCGCAGCAGTACGTATATGTACCCTGAGTATTATTGACTCTGCTGGGCGCTGCAGCCCCGTGGTCAAAGCTGAAAAGCGTCCCGTTCTAGCCGTTATTAGTCCACTGGTGGCGCGCGATCTTATCACAGTACTTGTTGCGCATGCGTCAACGTCTGTTGCGTTCTGCGCGTCTTGACGTAGGATGCGATCACCTTTCACGATATCGATGAGGAACGCACGAGTGCGTGGTCGTCTCAAGTCTAGGGCGTGCCGCTGCGCTTGGTCGAGGTCGGAGTTTTCTGTGTGATACGGACGAGCTGTTGTACTGTAGATTGGTCGTAATAATGCGTTGCAGCGCGTCGCCTGCGGCTAGCTCGCCAGTGTTGGGCACTGAGCTTCGCTCATTGAAGGTCAATGGTAGACATTTGTCGGGGTCTCGTGCATGTAGCTGTCGTGGCTGATGAAGAAATTATCATCAAACGCATGTTTCATTTTGGTAAAAAAAGTGGTGTCACCATGACTTCAAGGATTTTGGTATACAGCAGTATAGCAATGTGTAGCCAGATTGTTACAATATATACTCTCTTTTAAAAAACAGATGATGACGATGAGCTTCCGCAAGTGATGGTCCAAATAGAAAATGTCAGTGTGGATATCTGGCACACTGTGATAGTTGGTTCATTCGGTGACACTGCTGAAATGTGACACCGCTGACTAGCAAAATCGGATTTTCTCGCGGATCTTCTGTGGCTGGTGGCAGTAGTCAAAGTTTCAGTCCACGGAGCTGTTCAGTACAATGTGTGTACAGTGTACAGTAATGTTCGATACCGATGGATACATTTCATTCTTCAGTTATTCTGCTCGAGCACGAAATATGACCAGTATTGGTCTTGGCCTCTCGCTGGTGCTTAATCTCCGCGCATTCGCACAGATGCGAGCACTCATCTAGCTCAGCAAATTCGACTTCAGACTGCAGTGCCACACATGAACAGCATACTACATATAGGCGTGTACTCTGAGGACGGACTTGTAGCAAAGTAAGCACACATATAACACACACATAAAATAACGATTTACAAACAATTACACACGCTCCGCCCTATAGAAGGTGCGGACTACTGTAATTCGCGCGCACATACTCGACCTACATCTCTATCATATTTTTTCTTGAGAATGGAACTTCAAAACGGATTGGCTGTCCCACTTCCACCTTCCAGTGAATTCGAGCTGTAGTGTTCCGCCAGCCAGCGGGCATCCTCTTCTGAGAACGGATGGAGCCGTGGGTCGTACGCATCGACCAGCGAGAGCAGCAGTTCGTCATCCTGAACGTCCTCGAACTCCATGTTGCTCAGGTCAACGCCGTGCTGGCTCATCGCAGCCGAGTCGCCGCTGACGATCGTCGTATCAATGTCTTGGTTGTCATCGTCGATGTCCGCATCACCATCATCATCAGACTCAGAGTTGCCGTCGTCGAAGCGAGCTTGACTCAAGGCAGCCTGGGTAGCAGCGGTTGCGGCAGAGGATGCACTCGCTTGCGAGGTCGTGGCGACCTCAGTGGAAGAGCTGCTCGGTTCGTCCTTGGTGCTTAGTGTCGGTAGTCCCGACTCAGCGAGCATCCGTCTGCGGCGTGCGATCTTCTCGCGGTATCGTTGAGCGTGCGTCATGGTCTGACGCGTCGTGCGGGTGGCCACATGTTCGGCGATGAGCTTCCAGGGCCCCGCAGGGTGCTGCTCAAGCGCTTCGAGGAAACGGTTGTGCTCTTCGTCCGTCCAGGGTGTGCCTTTTCGCTTGGTGGGCTGAAGTGGTAGTGGCTGTGAGGGCGCGAGCCGAATGAGCTGCTCCTCGTTGGCAAAGTATTGGCTCTTGATGTGGTTGCTGATCGTCATGATTTGGTTTGTTGTGGTGCCTTGGCCATAAAGTGGGTTTGTTGATGTCAACTCGTGGGCAAATTGAGGAATGGCACCACTACTGAGACTGGTGACGTTGAGCTCGTTATTGAGTGGCTAGGGTGGTAAATATGGTCCTGTGACAGATCTCTATCGTCTGATTCGAACCGATGATTGCCGAGTGTCCACGTGACGGACCCACTTGAAGTGGAAATCCCGCCCGGCTTATGAGTGATGGTCCGTATTATACCGTAAACACCGTGTTTTGTGGTAAAATACCGTCTTTTGGGGGGGCATGACGGTTGCGTAGCCAATCAGCACCCGCCATTCGTGATCAAAAGTGGATTTTTGTGGGTTCGGAAATAATATTTTGCAGAGATCCGGACAATCAAGCGGATTTTGCTCTGACGACAACGGGCGAATGCTGGTCACTGATGTGTACGCGAGTGAAAGCGTCAAGACCTGGACCAAGCGGCGCAATCCGTACGTACGTACCGGTACAGTGGTTGCTGGACTAAATGTGTGGCTCAAACATGTTTGAGACGAAGCTGATGCCACACTCCTCCGAAAATTGTTGGCCCAGAATGTCTCGCGTCCTCTCGTGGTGTTATCAATGAAATCGCAGCTACTAGTATATACTAAACCATAGGCTCAGACGAGCCGACACCAAAAGTTAAATTGTGTGAATATATTTACCAGCAAACCTGTGAGGTACCTGTATTCGCTGCAGCCGCGTGCGTTATTACAAACTACGATCAATTGGCTATCCATTTGCGTGGCCAATGTAAACCTCCATGCAGAATTCGCGATAACCAACAACAGCCAGGCAACTTGTATATTGTTGCTATTGCGCAAACCGATCCTCGTGGCTGCATGCAGATTTGACTGGTCACCATCTGCCAAGAGCGGCTCATATCCAGCATGGGGTCCACACACACACCATTGGTCTTACCTCCACCCGCCCTTTGTGCACATGAAGCACGATTCGTCCTCTCGCTTGCTATTATAGTAATACCTGACATAACCAGCGAGAAACCTGGTATCGCATAAGCTCTGGTTCCACGCTCCCAATCCGACTGGAGCTTCTGGTAAATCGTATGGTGACTCTCCAATTGTCGCGCTTTGTGTCCACATGCAGTTTCAGTGTCTGAAGTTCTAGCTACAGTCACCAGCTACGAAAATCCAGTCAGTGCACTTTACTTTGATTGGTCAACTCAGTCTCACTTCAACAAAGACGAGCCATTTTATGTCACACAGATGGTGGCGTAAGCTGATCTGCCACAAATGACCATCACTCAAAAATGTATCCATGGCGACTTATCCGATTTATTCATGGATATTGAAGCCGTATCTTTCAAGCGAGACACTCCGCCCATCAGCTTCAAGATCAGATGAGTGGCCACACAATTGCTTGGACAGGACTAGCGAATCGTCAATAGAGTAAACATGACAGGCGTCACGAGGTTCCTCAGTTCTCATTCTTCAAAATACCGTACTCAGGCACAACCAACAAACACGCCATGACCATCAGCGATCACATCAAGAGCCAATACTTTGCCAACGAGGAGCAGCTCATTCGGCTCGCGCCCTCACAGCCACTACCACTTCAGCCCACCAAGCGAAAAGGCACACCCTGGACGGACGAAGAGCACAACCGTTTCCTCGAAGCGCTCGAGCAGTACCCTGCGGGGCCCTGGAAGCTCATCGCCGAACATGTGGCCACTCGCACGACGCGTCAGACCATGACGCACGCTCAACGATACCGCGAGAAGATCGCACGCCGCAGACGGATGCTCGCTGAGTCGGGACTTCCGGCGTTGCTCATTGGAGATGAGCCAAGCAAGCCAAGTACTGCTGTTGCTGAGACAGACTCAAGCGATCATCGTTCTGTAGAAGACGAGTCGGGGTCAGACGATGACGAGGCGAAGTTCGAAGACACCGGCATCGGTATGACTGACGCCTGTGGCACTGCCAACACTAGCAGTGGTGGCTCTGTGATAGGCCACTGTTCGTATGAGCTCGACAGCATCGACCTGGAAGACACTCAAGACGACGCGCTGCTGCTGTCCTTGATGGAGGCGTACGACCTGCTGCCGTTCTCGGAAGAAGATGCGTGTTGGCTGGCAGAGCACTGCAATACGATCTCGATGATGCCATGAGTTTTAATAGCCATTCTTGACGCCGCAGTATTGTATAGGGATGGAATTATAGTAATGTCCGTGTTTGTAGCGACCAAATATTAAATTGTGGTATTTGTTATTCAGTGTAATAAAGTGGCAGGTTTAATTGTATTTTATATCGCCCACGTGCAGCTTAGTAGGGTGAAATAGTTCAGAGCCAGTCTTTCGCGCTGCTTGGAGAATAATTAACCAAGGCCAAGCCACGGCAAGAGCCACGGCCAATCTTATCATCGGATGCTCGTGACGCCATCTCCGTATCCTGCCAAATATCGGCTCGTTCTCGAGCAGAAGAAAATGATACAGAACAAGCATTCTAAAATTTAGACTCGAGCCACAATCCACAGAAGATCCACGAGAAAATCCCGGACAACATCACAACAACGTCACTTTGCACAGGCAGTTCTCAGTGAATCAGTTTACTGTTAGTGTCACCGAAGGAAAGCATCACAGCACAGTAGATATCCACACCGACAATGTTCTACAGTGTATCGTAAAAAAACAACACTCACTGAAGTTTAGTTTAGTTTGTTTACCTGTGATTCTGGTTGAATGCGATGATAAGTGAGTGGACTTCGGTTATGGAGATACCGTTGGTGACCACACTCCAAGGGTCGCCACGAGTGACCGCCCCCTCCCCTTCCACGCTCCAAGATCGCAGCAACATGCGCCAGGAAGTCGCCTACGGGCGTGCATGGTGCTGGTCTTGTGAGCATGATGTGGGGGCGACACTTGGAACGGCGACAGATACGGAGAGATATGCGGACGTCGCACTCGGGCATCACCAAGAGACTGTCGTCGGCTGCTCATGGACTCGCGCCTCGACTCGTCGAAGCTCACGCCACGCTCATCGCGGCCGCAAGGTTCGCACAATGACTACTGTCTTAGCTATATGCTAGAAGGGCAGTTGGCCGGCGCCCAGCCGCCTTCGCGGCTGCAGGCGCAATTATCTTGTTCTGTTGTAGTTATATAGTTGTCATCAGAACGGATATTGGTCGATCACTTAAGTTGTATCCTGATATACCCCACTAACAAACTAAGAAACAAACTATAGTACGTCTCGTAGAATAGTATCCACGAGGCTCGATTGCGAGGCATTTTAGCTTCTGTTGATATACAGTACTTTCAAGAGCTCACATGCCACCATGGAACGTCCAGAGTCAATACGTTGTCAGCAACAAGCAATACTAAATCATCGATGCGGTTTGTTCCAGAGTCAACCAGGCGTGCCTAGCTCCTGCAATTGGTGGCGGACTTTGCCTCGTACTACTCATGCGTACCTCTGCAGACCTGAGCCATATATCGCATACCCGTTGCAGTTTGGATATGCGCCAGGCCCAAGCACCACACAGTAGGCCATGGTGAGCTTCCCATTACAATCAGTTGCCGCTTTTGTGGGCTCTTTCTTTTCTGTCTTTCGTGCAGCGAAACATATTCGGCAAGGCAGGAGTGTATGTCAAATAATGCATACACTCCGAGAATTTGGCTAGCGCCACTATACACAGGAGATCCACCAAAAAATCCCAGTACAGCCTCAAGCAACTTCCACTCTGAAGCTATGGCTACAATTCACTGATGGCGAGCACAGCAACCTTCGGGTCTAGGGTTTCAAGAGTGCATTGCGAGCAGCAACCACAACCATTCAATTCATGATAGTGTACCGCGTTCTTGCTGTCGAGTGTGGCTCCAAGCAACGCAAAATAACTATTTAGACAGGACAACCACGAGTTGTCCTGTCTAAACACGACTTATAGTTATTATTCGTGGAAATCTCTCAAATGAGGCGTTCGAGCCCTTAGAAGGGTTACCCATGGTCAGTGAAAAAAATCGTGATCATGCTTGACACCAAGCCGCTCGCGACCATCACTGGTGCTCTATATAAGAGTGTGTGTGGTACACACATCACCGAAAAAATCGAGGCTCTCGTTCACTTCGACACACTCTTGATTTTGCTCTGTATGATAATCCAGTCACGAATCTTCATTCTGATTGGCTGAAACCCAAAAAAGTGTAGCTATTGACACCTCCGACCATCACTCAGCGAAATGTATGATTGGATTCGCGCTGTCGAACATGATGACAGTGGGACTCGCGCGGATACAGCAATTTACACGGCGCTTCGAGAATGCTACGCGCTCATTCGAGGAGCTAACAAAGGTGTCTGTATGTCACTACACATCTCAGGCGAGCTTCTACGAGTTCAGTCTTCCCCATTCTCACATTTACCCCCAGAGGTCAACCTACTGACAACCATCCACCTGAACTCCTACCACCAGAGTGCTCCTTATCAACGTAACAACACGATGGCCATCACCCCAAAAGTCAAGAGCCAATACTTTGGCGACGAAGCGCACGTGATCCGCCTCGCGCCGTCCAACCCGCAGCTCACGGCCGCGACTTCGGACGGCAGCCGCAACGCCTGGACCCTTGACGAGCACGACCGGTTCCTCGAGGCGCTCGAGCGGCACCCTTCGGGGCCGTGGAAGATCATCGCGCTCTTTGTTGGCTCACGCGACACGCGCCAGACGATGGCTCACGCTCAGAAATATCGCGAGCGAATCGCGCGCCAGCGGCAGGCTGCTGCTATTACCGCCAGCAATAATAATACCAGCAGCAGCCTAGTAAATTTCCAGCTGCCGAGTGAAAATTACCAAGCCCCACAGCAGCTCGCCGCTGATTTTGACGTTAAATTTGTCAATGACCTCGTTGGCAACTTTGACGTTGAGGCGGATCTTGAGATTGACGCGGAGGAGCAGCTCCTGCTCACACTGAGCCAGACGTACGAGGTCGCGCCGTTCTCGAGCGAAGAAGCGCAGTGGATCGCTGAGCACCACGAAGCCATTTCGCTGCTCGCACACACTGGTGGTGGGGAGCTTCGGGTCCGTGGAAACTTGTCAAGGTCTACAGTTCATCATGACGCGCAGCACGCGGCACAACGCTCAATCGCTGCCGGTGTTGGAACTATCGCTGTACACCAAGTACCAGACCCAAACGAGTGGTTCTCGTACAACAAGGTTACCGTAATTGGCGGCTTGACGATTGCGAGGCTACTCGAATCCTACGAGCCTCTCGAGATCGACTCGGACGACCTGATCTAAGAGCTGGCGATGACTTGAAGTGGGATCTGGATTTATTGGCACAAGAAGACTCTTGATATTTTTTTAAAGCCTGGTCGTGATTTTGTTGTAAACATGGCAATTATTGAGGTATGTAGCACATATTAATCGATAAAGAGCTGAACGTCCGAAGCAATTCGAAGAGTACATGATCTGGTAGTGAATGCCCAATGGGGAGCTTTAGTAAAAACGTTAGCCTGATATTGATTGAGGAGTGTAATTAACTTACACGTGCATTCAATCTGAAAATTGAGCTCGAACTCGCCGCCATCCTCTCTCGAAGCTAGCTTTATGGCTCTTTCATTGGAGCGTCATCGCCAATCACTCAAGTGTCCGCCCATGAGGCAGGTATGCAACCTTTGGGTATCTTAATACCCATTGAAACTATGCAAAATAAGAATTTCAATTCATGCAGCTCAGTGTGATAAATTTGGCTGTCGACTCCAGTTCACAGTCACTCATTTGTGTCAATACCCGTACTCTGTGCTGTGATTGGCTGGAACTGTATCCATCCCACTCTTGAACTGACAAAATATCCAGCCAAAAATTAATCACCGCGATTAAAATTGGTTCAAAAAGGTACCCATATGTTGCCGAAAACTGGAGATGGAGATCTCGAGATGCAATTTGGCACCGACACAAGTCCGAGATGAAGCAGCGTAAGTTACAGGAGCGAGCTGAAGCGGTGGAGGCCAGAAGCTGTGCGCACCTGATGGGTGTTTGCGTACGGTGGACACAGTACAATGGACAAGCATTAACGAATCGCCATCCTTAAAAGTACAGCCCATATACGCTGTAGATGGCTATACTGGTAAAATACAAATACCAGTACGTGTATTAATATCAAGAGGTACAGGCTCACGCGGCACGCGTTCTCGCGCAGAACAGACACACAGAGGAACCACAAGGTCTGTAGTCGGTGAACAATGACACCATAGCATACTGAATTGTCTTAGTATTGGCTGTAATGATTTGGCCGAATTGAATTACATTGGACCGCCGAGCTCGGCTTTCCAGATACTACGTACTATAGTATTCTATTGTCCTGGCCAGATGGGAAAGGACGGGACGCTCGGTGCTGTGGCGAAGAGAGGACGGGGAAAGTCAAGGGGCTGTTTATATGTAAGGGATAAAAAATTACCTGGATTTCGAATCTGCAGCTCGTTTTTTACGTTA